>JAGDYQ010000161.1:1004030-1029493 GCA_021962125.1 Bulinus truncatus | reverse complement strand
TGCTAAAAAGTAAATTTGCAAATTAAATAACATCACTCAGAAATCACGGAGTTTGTACTTTATTATTTTTATTATACATATGTATAAAAATGAAGTCAGAAGCCAATGTTATTTTATTAACTTATTCTTGCTAATTTGTCCTCAAGAAGATATCAATATATGCAACTATTACACGGTTGCGAACAGGCCCATCGACAGAAATTTCGGGCCCCTGGGCTGATATTAATATTTAAAAAAGTTGATTGGCCAGCTCGGTCCGGGTCCTAAAACTCGCCGGGCCCCTGGGCATTGGCTCCCCCCCTTTTACTCGTCGGCACTGGTTGCGAACTTATATTATTATACATTTCAAATTTGCAAACTTCATTGATTTAACTAGCCCATGTACCCTGGAGGCCGTGCCCCCATAGGTGTGGAGTGCCCCCCACTTAAAAAAGAAGAAAAAGAGGAAAAAAATAAAGAAAAAGTAAAGGTGCCCCTTGCTTACTTTGTCCGGCTACAGGCCTGGAGTTTAACACTGAATTTACCTAAAAATGCTTCAGCATTCAGATTGTCTGTTAAATCTTTTTCAAATGCAAGCAGGAAAAAGATTGCTTTAGCGACGCTTTTGTAACATTGATCTGCGATATGGGGTGAGCATTCCCGTAAGCGAAGTTCAGAAAACTGCTCTCACACACGGCTATTGACTTGCAAATGCCAATGCTGCCCAAAATACCCAGAATTGAACTTCAATAGATTCAATCTTTTTATGCCCAAAAATTAGATAAGCTATATATGTAAGTATATACAAATAGCCTGAATGATTGCTAAATAAACTTTTAAGTTTTTATTATTATTGATTTATTAAACAAAATGATTGATGTTTTATAGCCGTTATTATTAAAATTTTGTCAAAAAAACTCAAATCATGCACGGGGGGGGGAGCCAGCCTTCGCCTGGCTACGGGCCTGCCCTCAGCCCTCCAAATAGGACACCCACCCGAGGCCGAGCTTTCAACCCATAATGCAACGGTCGCTTCTGAACAGAGCGCACACATGTTTCGATGTAAAAAAAAAAAGGCGTATCTACCGTTAGGTTGTGCACAACAAATTTAAATTTACTTCCAAAAACGGGCACGAACAAATGTCTCTTGCCGCCACTCAGTCTTGGGGGGGAAATAACCGAGGGAAACATGGCCTGGATTGGGAAGGGGCTGATTGTGATTGAAGGTTGTTTTAAATAATGCCTAATGTTGACATGTGAAATAAACGGACTGCGCGTGCCTTTGTTTGATAGAGAAGGTATTGAATCAATTGATGCGTATGCATACATTCAGCATTCTATTGTACCACATAAGAAGTGTGCTCACTGATATTAGAGCCATTCCTAAGGCAGTTCTTGGGGCTAGACGTAGACCAGCGCAGGATTTACGTACAAACTTAGGGTCCCCACTATCTTCGGAGGCCCCCGTACTTTCTTAGAGGATCCCAAAAATTGTCCGAGTGAGCAATTGTCATATATATATATATATATATATATATATATATATATATAATAAATTTTTGGCACTGACATATAAGGACTTAAAAAGGCCCCATATATCAATTAGCTTAGGGCCTTATCAAGTCTACAATGCGGCCTGACTAAAAACTTCCAAAGATGTAGGGGCCCCAAGCTAAAATATGTGACGAACTGGATCATTTGTCTATAAAAATTGATATATTTACTACTGCATTGGCTTTCAGAGGATTAAAAGAAAATACACACACACAGACAGACAGACAAGTAAACTAAATAATAAATAAATACAAGGAAACAAAAACTGATATTGTAACTTAATTTTAATACCTTATTATTTATTTTTAAAATCTTCTTGAATGTCGACTACATTCACCGTATGCGAGCTTAGCATGATCAGTTTCTCAATTACAGAATGTCAAATCGATGAAGATATAAATGTTATCGACTAAACCATAAACAACAACAACAGCAACAAAATGGCTGATCATATCCTTTAACAGTATTTTAGCACGAAGCGTTTTAAATGGCTTCTCATCACGTGATTCGTTATGTCTCTTAAAGAAGACTGAGACAACGGGAGAGAGAGAGAAAAAAAAAGACACATAGAAGGAAAATCGGATGATAATTGTGCAAAGAGGAAGCGGGAGAAAGACCAAGAGGGCAAAATTAGAATGAAACCACAGGAGAGAGAAATCCTTTTAAGTTCTGATCCATGTGTCTTTCACCGCCCACAGAAGCTAACCACTTTCTAACAATTTTATCATTATTAACCCTATAGAGTGAAATTAATGCCATTCAACATAGTTTGGTAAATAAGTTTCCTTTGAAATATTTCGCTTTAATGATGTTAACTAAGGACACTGGCAGCTGTTTCACATATTAGGTCTTGCTGTCTTGGAAGTATTTTTATTGTTGGTATATGCATTAAGTTTAAAAATTTAATGGTAGGGGGGTGAGGGTGTAGAAACTTGTTAACAATATATTATCTATCTATCTATCTATCTATCTATCTATCTATATATCTATCCATCTATCCTCTATCTATCTATCTATCTATCTATCTATCTATCATCTATCTATCCATCTATCTATCCATCTATCCTCTATCTATCTATTATCTATCTATCTATCCATCTATTATCTATCTATCTATCTATCTATCTATCTATCTATCTATCTATCTATCTATCTATCTATCTATCTATCTATCTATCTATCTATCTATCTATCTATCTATCTATCTATCTATCTATCTATCTATCTATCTATCTATCTATCTATCTATCTATCTATCATATCTATCTATCTATCTATCTACCTCTATCTATCCATCTATCATATCTATCCTCCATCTATCTCACACTCTCTGTATTTCCTAGATATCTGTCTATGAGATATAATGAAGTATTTCTCTATCTATATATGGCTGAATATATGAAAATTTTCATTTTAAGACGATATTTTCCGCCGGACAACCATATATTCATGATTTCCAATTAGGATTGGCTTCATACAAAAAACACGGAACATATTCTCAAAGCCTATGCACAGTGGCGTAACAAGGTAAAATTTGGCCACCCTCAAGGGCTGTACCCATACCTTACAGTCAACTAGGGCAGCATCTGCCATAATGTACTTCATTTCAAGGGAATGAGGCGCCACTTCTATGGTCCGTCAGATTTGCAGCTCCATTGCAAATTACTCCACTCAGTAGTGTTGTTTTCGTTGACGAAAACTAAAACCTTCGTTGACGAAAATGTTGACTTTTCTCGTCAACGAGAACTAAAACTAAAACTAAAATTAGCAGCAAGACTAAAACTAGACGAAAACTGAAATTATTACAGAAAAAACGAAATAAAAACTGAAACTAAAATATAGGTGTTGCTTTCGTTCACGAAAACTAAAACTAAAACCTTCAGTTAACGAAAATGTTGACTTTCCGTCAACGAGAACTAAAACTAAAACTAAAATTAGAAGCAAGACTAAAAAAACTAGACGAAAAACTAAAATTATTACAGAAAAAACGAAATAAAAACTGAAACTAAAAAATATGACCTGGGACTAAAACAACACTACTCCACTGCCGCCCTCGCGAAATGATTGGGTTAGCGCTGTTCTGAGGGAAAAGAGGGAAATGCACATACCTTAAACTCTTTGGACGCACCATTAGACCAGATGACAGAACACTCGTTAAGATGAAATGGAGATTTATTTATTTTTTACCTCAATTTTTTCTTCAATCTGTTACGTACGATGTCAATCAAATTGTGAAAAAAGCGTATCATTTCGGTGTACCGTAGTTCACAACGCGGTCTCCCGATTGGTCGGTCCGCCTCGCATTTGCGGTGTAGAGTGTAAACAATCGCAGCTGCTTTAACTAGGCACACGGCAGTGTCGACACAAGGTACAGGTTTTGTATTCAACGGTGTCGTAGTGCATTCCTATACTTCCACCCTAGGAATAGTCGTTTGTGTAGAAATAGACAGCCTAAACATAACACAGATTTTTCTTGTGTTTTTTTTTTATGTGTCTTCTTTAGTTCAGTTGTACTTGTGGCTGCTTTTCTGAATTGGATTTGTTATCTTTCACGGTTATTGGTTAGCGAGAGTGATTATTTAAATCGTAACACAGCTCTGTTGTTGTTGCTTATTTATACAGTTTTCGTTGGTGTAAACATGCACACACTATGAGCAAACCATGAATGTGTCGGCTGTGTATTGCAGGATCTCAGAGATGACCTAAACTAAACGTTTACATTTATTCAGTTAAGGATCTCCCGTATTTTGACCGGCGGGGAAAAATCTCTCGACACTTGCACCCATTATGAATGGGATAGGTTAATCAAACCACCAGGCTGAACAATAACAAACATTGTTGGATGTTTATAAACACCCACCCACTTCAGTGAATGTCATTCGCGAAGCGACAGATATTTCAGTAAGTACACCTCTAATCAGTCACTGAGTCAGACTAAGGATAACATTATTAACTTAGCAGTTCTTTTCTTGTAGAATAAATCATTTATTCAGTTTTAAGATTCAGTGATATTTATTTCATTTAATTACTTCATCCGTTTATCTTTAGTATGGGTAACCTTTTGTTTATATTTTCTTTTACATCTCATCTGGCATCTGGCGTAAATAATGTCCATACACTACATCGATTATTAACAGTCCATACATTATGTAGGCCTAACTTAAAATATAACCCAAAAAAACTATTAAAAATGTACCTTTCACATTATGACTTGATATAACAATAATCTTCATATTACTTGGCCCAGTCAGGACTTCTTCATTCTAATATTATATACCTCCTTCACCGCCCCAAAGATTATCCAGGGATTCTAGTTGTCTGTTTTGTATAAAACATAAATAAGATGTCAACTAAAACCACCCTTCCTAATCCTTCTATAACAGATTATACAAAGAAAAAGTTAAATTTACCTTCCTAATAAGTCTTAGAAGTGATAATGTATCATGAAATATAACAAGCTAAGAAAAACTGAATGATGCCATAATAAGTAGCCTACCATATCAAAAGTCTGAATTCAAAAGTTGAATGTGCCCCACAATTTATTGTCAATTATCTAGAGACTATACAGTATAAGGTCACCCCCCCCCCCCCCCCCCCCCCCCCCCCCCCCCCCCCCCCCCCCCCTCCTTTCCCCCTCAACCACCATGAAAGAAGATAACACCATTGTCATTGATATTTTACTTTTAAGCATTAGAAAACGTGCACTAATTGGCATAATATTCCTGTCTATCCGTATGGAAGACATGATTTAATTTATCCTGGGGGTGTGGGTGGGGGGAGGGGGTGGGTTTAGGGATGCCAACTTTGAAAATTTATATCTAGATTTTTTTAGCCATCAAGATGTAAGAATTCCTGCTATATAACTGATCTAAACTGATCTAAACTGATCTCAGATTATTAGAGAAGAAAAAGGTTAACAGTTAAGGATGGGTTGAAGAAAACGTTTGCACATTTTTTGGAAACATTTCACTATCAGTTCATTTGATAAAAAAAAAAAAAATTGAGTCGATTTCCATTGTGGTATTATGCCTATAAAACACTATTGGGCGGTTTGTATGATATTCATCTCTCATCTCCACTATGACCGATTGTGCAACGTCGCTGGAGGCACCGCGGGAGACATAGAAGGTACTTTTATCGTACCCTGAAAAAACTCCCTTGGTTATCACCAAAGAGATCGAACCCAGGACTCTCAGGTAGACAGTCGAAGCGCTGCTTTCACCGCCCGACCATAGATGTGGCATTTTCGAACCGTTCTGAAAGGTCGTCTAATTGTATGACGCATTCAGCACTCATGTTGATTGTTACATCCACCGTTATCACATACCTTTGTGTGTGTGTGTTAGGGTGTCCCAAAAAATCCAAGTTTTGAACTGTTCAATGCACACCCTCTATGGGCCACAATTAGCAAAGGAAAAAATTCAGTCCATTTGGGTAAAGTTTAGGGGTCCCTCAACCGCTTCAAAATTATGTGCTTGAGCTGAAAATCGCGACATTGATTTGATACAGCTTTATTATTTTATTTAACTTGACAAAGAGTTAAAGACTAACAATCAATAATATTATAAAATAATAATATATGACATATACATATAGTTTTCATATTGTAAATGAAATTATTTAACAAATTAGCTGAAGATGTTCGAAGATGTCAGTAATTTCAACAGCAGTTTCGCAACCGTTTGCGCGTTTAGTTAGTTGTTACATTCGCCTAAGTTCGTCACGGCGGCATTTTTTATAGTCTTTTCGATGCTTCTCCACCACTTGAAGCAAATATTGCAGTTGTACTTCATCCTTTGTTGTTGTATTAAAGTTCTGAATTAGGGCGACACCACGTTCAGCACAGTCATTGGTGCAGGGCAAGTTGCTGACAAAGTGCGCTGCAGCTTTAAATGACTGTGATTCTGGCCACAGCTCGATGGGCTCAGCAAGAAAGCTGTCATCAATTCCAGCAGTTTGAAAGAAGTTGCGCGAACAACATAGCTCTGCAGCACTCTGTGGAAGGGATGTGATTAAGTGTGGGCCTCTATCATCTTTGATGTTCAGCACCATTTGCTTTTTCTCATCAGCATTAAGCAAATTCGAGAACAGCGCTAGAGTTGCAAGCTCTTGGCTTAGATACCAGGAGTGACGTTCCATCATCTTCAGGCCAACATTACGCAGCTTGTCATCTTGATGGTCTCGGAGACGTTGAATCAAGTAAACGTCATTAATTGGTGCATCTGCAGCAGACCTTGTTGTAAACCATGACTGGACATACACCGAAACAACAAACCAATTAAAACGCTGAATACCTTGCAGTTCACGAGACGTCAGATTAATAATGGTTTCGTTGCCATCAAACAAGAGTTCAATCTTTAAGGAGTAGATAGCCTTCGCCATCCAGCGGGCCCTGTGAAGAGCACCAGGTTTTCTGATGATCAACTTAACATCCAGCCCAACCATGAATGCAGCAAGGCAAAGAAATTCCTTGTAGTCATCTCTGGGTTGAGTTTGAACCAACTGCTCAGTTAAAAATGCCTTTAAGGAAGCTGATGCTGACATCATTGGAGATTCCCGTTTTTGTGGTTGGTGGCTGTTAAGTTAGGACCAGTTTGCTCGGAATCGCTTAAAGATAAGGATCTCTGGTCCAGTTGATGGTCCTAAGCACACATTGAATGTGTCCGATAGCAGAACTTCAAGCATGTGGTGTCTACATGCAAGCCACAACAAGTTTCGTCCAATGTGGTTCTCCAGTAGAGTGCATGCACCTTTCACTCTACCAGTATTTGATGCTGTCATATCAAAGCACATTCCCACGATGGTGGAGTCAGTGTTCCACGACTTCAGTTGTTCCACACCAAGCGTTTGCAGCTGCTTCTCCCGTCCCAGAAGCTAACTTTGGAACCCCCAAAAGCTTCTGACTGCCATCATCAAGTGAGGTTAGGAGAACAGGCAGTCGATCAACTTGCTCACATTCAGCACCAGCTGCACCACCTGTAATATCTGGAAGAAGTTTCCCATCCCAGTGAACTACTGCCTTTGAGCTGCAATATTCTGCCCTGATTCTCTCTGATGCTTCTGCACGACAACGCTTACGGTGACGATGGACAGTACTTTTTGAAAGTACAGAAGATGAAGTGGAACAGCCTGCTTCATTGAGCACACTAGCTATGATCATAGTCGACTTTCGTATGCTGGTGTTGGTTCGATCTAACGCAGCTGCAACAGTGGACGATATGACATGTTGTCGTTTGTGTATTTTGGAACCCTGACTCGACGGTGCATTCTTTGGTTTGACGTCGAATTCATTGTCGGATTCTGTCATATCTCCTCCGTCTTCTTCAGAGCTGGATGCCGATGCCAATGGCGTTGTTTGGTGAGAATCACATCCACCAACTTCTGGCACTTCCGCTGTAGCAGCAGCAGCTGCAACTTCCCGTCTATGGACTTGCTCCTTACGTTTGGCAGAACGTTTTTCTCGTGCTGCTAGCTTTCTATCCAAAGAACCAATAGATCCCGATCTTGACTCTTGCTGCAATTTCAGAAAGTTCACATCCTCCTCATTCCTTATCATTGTCTTTGAGTTGGCATGGCTGATATCAAACAGCTTGTCTAGTTTCTCCGTAAACTTCCTCCGGTTCAAACGGTCACTATTGTTGCATCTGGAACGATTTTTCGACAATCGAACATGTTCGGCGTACAGATCCTTGATCTTTTTGACAATGTGATTCTTGTGTCGTGTGGGCAGCCTTGACTTCATCCAGAATGGTATCAGTTGGTCATGTACCTGATGTGCACTTTCGCTAATTGAGAGCTGTTTCGACCGTTGGTAATAAACAAAGTTACGCAAAGACGGGCACCAGATATCATCTCCAGAGGGTAGCCAATCAACCATACTTTACTACCACTTCTAGAACTCCTAGTTTGTAACATCTTAGTTGACATTCTAAGACCCTGTCTATTTCCTCAAGAGTGAATCAATCAGTACAGTTCAATTAATCTCACAGTTTTGAATAATAATTAGTTAAATGCTTCACAAATTTACTTAAAACACACAACTAACAACTAGACTTCATTAATAACTCCACTGCTTTACAAATCCAAGATGGCTTCCAAGTCACATGACCAGTGATGCGACATTGGTATGGCAGGCCATTATTTCAAAAGTAAAATTAATAAAGCATAAAAATATTTGTCATATATTGCTAACATGAGGAAGTTGAACTAATCTTCTGGACCCTTGAGGGACCCCTAAATTCGTTCTGAATGAGGTACCATTTTTGGGACTATTGCAGCTAATTATAAGGAAACTTTTTAGAAGGTGTGCTATTTGAGATTTAATGAATTTTTAAAAATTTGAATTTCTGGGACACCTTAGTGTGTGTGTGTGTGTACCGTTTCTCCCCATTGATACCCTCCCGCACTACATTACAACAGTGTTGTCTTTCTGTACTCTCTGTCTGTCGTCTGCCAACATAACCACTCACGCTCTCGTTTGATTGTTCATTCTGTCCTACGCAGACCCCCGTTTTTTATGGGGTAGGCAAAGCTGGCGGCTGCCTTAATGCTCCCGCGGCTAAAAGGACCCCCCCCAGGTTTGGCTTTTTTTTTTTGTTTATGCCGTCCCCTTAAAATGTTTAAAATGACTAACCAGTTTTTTCGGGGCAAGGGGAGGTGGGGGAGGGGGGCGGCTCAAAAGGGGACCTCTGTTGTCAAAGATTTTAGGTTGCCAAGACTTGAAAGCGGAAGTCTTGACAGCGTTTTGAGCCTAGTCCCCGCCCCCCCCCCCCTAAATTTCCTTTTTTTAGAGACATAAATGTAACTTTGGATAGGCTCCCCTATGGTTTATATCTCTAGAGCTGAAAATGTTCGTTTCCTAGAACTCCCAAAGGCTAATTTGTCTAGGGTCTCTGAATGTTCCTGTACCTTGGACCACCCCAAAAAAGTTTTTTTTTTTTTTTTTTTAATGGCCTGTAAATGTATTTTTATCTAGGGCTCCCGAATACGTAAGAACGGCACTGTTCATTAAACGTATGTCACTTCACACACTAACACTGTCGGTTTTTTTTTTACTGTGACTATGTTGTGCTTTGTGCAGGGTGATGTTACAAAACAACAACTAATATTAACACTGTCACTTGAGAGAGAGAGAGAGAGAGAGAGTGCGCGCTTATAAACACGAATCTAAACGTAAGAAAGGATACATATATGGAGTTAGATAGATTATGCTCTTTTCGACTTGACATTCGACCCGTTGCCCTAATTATACAAAGTGCTGAATCGACCCAGTGATAACAACAACAGCGTGATTACTTCCCTTTCATCGTATTTACTTCGCAATTATCTCCCATCAAAGGTTTTCATTTTTTTTTATTTGGGTTGTTGTAATTATCATCAGTGGACTTGACATTTACCGAGCAGGCAGCGGTACCCCCTCCCCCCCCCCCGGGGGTCATTGTGTGTGCAATCAAATGTACTGGGTGGTTTCTAGACATTGATGGTTTGATTCCAGTCGCTGCTTTTTTTTATAGAGCGAAATCACCACTGTTGAACAGTCTATAAAGTAGATGTGGTTTGATGAAATAAGTGGGTGTGGGAAGGGTGAGGTTGTGAGCCCCGTTAGGGCGGGGCAAATTACGGGCTCTCTTCCACACAGACGCAAGTCGCCCTTTCCCTCCCCCCCCCCTGGTGCCTTCAAACCCTCTGAATCCCCGGTCTTGATAGGGATATATAAAAAAGGTCACTGAAAAAAAAACAACAACTGCGTAATTAGCGGTCAAGAGTTTTGATGACGGCTTCAGAGAAAATATCTAATACTTGAAGGGGGAACTTCATACTAGTCCACGAAAGGGATTTTTTTTTTCACTAGCTAAATTCTGCTGATGGCAAATGGGTAATGTGGACTTTGTTAATTCTATCTAATCTGTCTGTTTGTCTGTCTGTCTGTTTGTCTGTCTGTCTGTTTGTCTGTCTGTCTGTCTGTCTGTCTGTCTATCTGTCTGTCTGCCTATCTGTCTGTCTGTCTGTTTGTCTGTCTGTCTGTCGGGTTGCTTGATGGAGGTTGGGGGGTGGGGTTCATCTTGATGTGTGCCGTGGGTTCGAATCCCAGCTTCAGCTCCTGATACAAGCAACGCCAGTCATATGTGAGCTCCGTGCCGACTTGGGCGGTAAATGGAGAGGAGCGTCGCTTCATAAACGGTGTCTTGACGTATGTTGACATCACTGCTGACGTACGTGGACATCACTGCTGACGTATGTTGACATCTCATTCATTGGACAGGTACGTTCACATCACTGCTGACGTACGTACGGATATCACTGCTGACGTATGTTGACATCACTGCTGACGTATGTTGACATCACTGCTGAAGTAGGATTTGAGCATCACTGCACCACCGTGACGTCGCAGGATTGTAATACCGACTTGTCTCCATAAAGCACGGCATTCAATGCTGTCATCAGTCACGTCACTCAATATACTCTTGCATCAATCAAGACAGTACAGTTGAGACATTTAGTGTGGTCTGTTAAATCTGGTCTGTCTCCCGTCCGTTCTGTAAGTCTGGTCTTTCTCCCCCATCTGTCTGTAAATCTTGGTTTATCTCTATGTATGTCTTGTAAATCTGTTCCGTCTCATGCATATCTTGTTCACCAAGTCCATTATTTCCCATTTTTTCGGAATCTGTAATCGTGTTGAAGAACGCGTTGAGGGAAAGGTATCTGATCGTATCTGCCTTGGGGGGTGAAGTAATTTGGTCTCTACCCGTCATTCAATTTAAGTCACGTATTTATCCGCATGCGTTTTTTTTTAATGTATTCTACTATAAACCATTCTCTCATATTGACCTCGCCCACTTAATGCCTGACACACTCGACGCCTCTGTACAACATTGACCCCTCCCCCTTTCATCAACAACTTTGCATACTAGTTTGATTATAACACCCAGGGACACATAACCTCTTTCTTTCATTTATACACTTCCCACAATTGGCCCGTGCTCTCTGTCCTAATCTCTTTATATCTCCTCTCTCTCCCCCTCCCCCTCCCTATCAAGAAGGGCCACATCGTCTGTTATGTTGATGTCTTCTGTCGGTTACAATGTCCTGGGGGATGTAACACATTTATTCAACTCCTGTTTTCATCAAGGATTTAATGAAGTCCAGTGAAGAGTGAACCCCCCCCCCCCCACACATTTTATGTTTTTTTTTTTGTTTAAATGCCATTTCTGTTTATCTTGGTCATTTTTTTTTTATAATAGGTATCTATTTTTTGTCCTCTTTATCTTTGTCTATTTATCTTTGTCTATTTATCTTTGTCTATTTATCTTTGCCTATATATCTTTGTCTATTTATCTTTGTCTATATATCTTTGTCTATTTATCTTTGTCTATATATCTCTGTCTATTTATCTTTGTCTATATATCTTTGTCTATTTATCTTTGTCTATATATCTCTGTCTATTTATATTTGTCTATATATCTTTGTCTATATATCTCTGTCTATTTATATTTGTCTATATATCTTTGTCTATTTATCTTTGTCTATATATCTTTGTCTATTTATCTTTGTCTATATATCTCTGTCTATTTATCTTTGTCTATTTATCTTTGGCCTTTTCCAAGTCACTAACGACCCACGTGCACATAACATTATGGACGGCCACTGTCTAGGCTAGTGATAGTGAAGTAATTACATTTCGGTTTTATGTGTGTGTTGATAACAATAACGAAATGTAAGCAGCTAGCCGCGCGTGCCTTGTGTAGCATCGATTAGTGAATATGGCTAGGGGTACGAGTTATAGGCTTTGACTTTTGATGTTGTAATAATATCGCCATCATAAATTTTGAAAAAAAAAATAATGAACCGCGCATGCGCCAGATGAAACCGATTTTTTTTGCAATTTTCGTTGTACAGGTATGCTGACACAGCTGCGGTGACATCTCAGGATTGTACCGACTGTGTCTTCTCAACGGATGTCATAAATCATGTCATCCATCTGTCACACAGCCCTCACAGGCCGGATGATCTGTGCCGAAATGACGAAAATGAAACGGGGCGGCATACTCTTCACAATCCTCCCTCGCCGATGGGGTGCCCCTAACGCTAGTTACGCTTCTGGCTTCACATTGTGTCTTGTGTAGCCACTTATGACTGGTCTGTAAATCTGGTCTGTCTCCCGTCTGTCTGTAAATCCGGCCTGTCTCCCGTCTGTCTGTAAATCCGGCCTGTCTCCTGTCTGTCTGTAAATCCGGCCTGTCTCCCGTCTGTCTGTAAATCCGGCCTGTCTCCCGTCTGTCTGTAAATCCGGCCTGTCTCCCGCCTGTCTGTAAATCTGGTCTGTCTCCCGCCTGTCTGTAAATCTGGTCTGTCTCCCGCCTGTCTGTAAATCTGGTCTGTCTCCCGCCTGTCTGTAAATCCGGCCTGTCTCCCGTCTGTCTGTAAATCCGGCCTGTCTCCCGCCTGTCTGTAAATCTGGTCTGTCTCCCGCCTGTCTGTAAATCTGGTCTGTCTCCCGCCTGTCTGTAAATCTGGTCTGTCTCCCGCCTGTCTGTAAATCCGGCCTGTCTCCCGTCTGTCTGTAAATCTGGTCTGTCTCCCGTCTGTCTGTAAATTTGGCCTGTCTCCCGTCTCGTCTGTAAATCCTTTGGCCCCTCCCGCCTGTCTGTAAATCTGGATTGCATCTCCCGCCTGTCTGTGTAATCGGGCTTGTCTACGTCTGTCTGTAAATCCGGCCCCGTGCCCTACGTCTGTCTGTAAATCTGGTCTGTCTCCCGCCTGTCTGTAAATCCGGCCTGTCTCCCGTCTGTCTGTAAATCTGGTCTGTCTCCCGCCTGTCTGTAAATCCGGCCTGTCTCCCGTCTGTCTGTAAATCCGGCCTGTCTCCCGTCTGTCTGTAAATCCGGCCTGTCTCCCGTCTGTCTGTAAATCTGGCCTGTCTCCCGTCTAATCTGTAAATCTGGTTCTGTCTCCCGCCTGTCTGTAAATCCGGCCTGTCTCCGTCTGTCTGTAAAATCTGGTCTGGCTCACTTCATGTCTGTAAATCCGGCCTGTCTCCCGTCTGTCTTATGTAAATCCGGCCTACTCCCGTCTGTCTGTAAATCTGGTCTGTCTCCCGCCTGTCTGTAAATCCGGTCTGTCTCCCGCCTGTCTGTAAATCTGGTCTGTCTCCCGTCTGTCTGTAAATCCGGCCTGTCTCCCGTCTGTCTGTAAATCCGGCCTGTCTGCCGTCTGTCTGTAAAACCGGCCTGTCTCCCGTCTGTCTGTAAATCCGGCCTGTCTCCCGTCTGTCTGTAAATGCGGCCTGTCTCCCGTCTGTCTGTAAATCTGGTCTGTCTCCCGCCTGTCTGTAAATCCGGCCTGTCTCCCGTCTGTCTGTAAGTCTGTTTCATCTCATGTATATCTTGTCCATTTATTTATTTATTTATATTTTTTTTTCGGAATCTGTGATCGTGTTACAATCACAAGAGATATATCGAGTGTGGCCTTTTTTTGAAAAGTGTGTGTGCGTGTGGGTGTGGCGGGGATGGGGGGGACATCGTTCCTCACACGCACCTACCAATCACCAAGTCACTTTGTAGCCTATTACTGCTTCTCCCGACGGGGCACATTTGGAGAGAAACAACACCACTCTCAAGTTTTCGGGATGCATCTGCACATTTTCGTCGGCCATGTTTTTTATTAAAACTACCAGATTCCGTGGATGCTACCTGTCTGATCAATCGTAGCTCCACACAGAGAACACGGCCATTGCCACTGCATATTTCAAATTAAAAAAGCTGAAATGAAAAAAAAAAAACCCTGCAGGTATTAACTCTTGTATATGATTGGCTGGCTGTATAAATCTAATTAAGCAAAAAAAAATATATGGTGGGCTTTAGGTGTGGTTCCGGGCGTTTTCCATCCCTCTAACCCCCCCCCCCCAACCCATCTTCATTCACAGTCCACATTTGCTACCCCACTCCTCATATCATCCCCCCCCCCGCCATTAGCTAATGTGAGTCTGTGTGGGTGCCGACCGGCCTGATCCACTTCACAATTTGTGTGTGTGTGTGTGTCGGTTTCACGACCATCCCTGGACGGACAAAAGATGGCGGATGTATGGGGTATGACACAAACCTTTCACTCGGCAACGATCTGACGAGCTCGTTAAGGAAAACGTTCTAATCGATTTTTTTTTTATATTCATTTTTTTTTTATTATTTATTGAGGATAGCTGTACATTGTAAGGGGGGGGGGGGAGGGGGGAGTGTGGGTTTAGTGATGGACGTGTTTGTCGTCTGCGTATGAAAAAAAAAATAGAAACAAATGAAATAATGAACCAGTGAAGTTGGGCGATATATTCATACATAATTACACCTGTGTCTATCTGTGTTTGTGGGAGATATATTCATACATAATTACACCCGTGTCTGTCTGTGTTTGTGGGCGATATATTCATACACAATTACACCCGTGTCTATCAGAGATGAGCGGACAGCGGACGCGTCCGCTTGCGGACGCAGATCCGCAGACTTTTCCGAATCCGCGGACTGACAGCGGACGCTTCGTATGGTTAAGTTGCGGACTCTCGAACTGACGCGGATTTTCCTTAGCGTTACCATAAAAAATTTCAAGTCATTTAAACAGCTAAATTTCAGCCATGCGGACGCGCGGACTGACTGCGGATCAATGTTGTAATATTCTGCGGACGCGGACGCGGATCATTGATAAGTATCCGGACGGACGCGGACATGAGCCCTGAATCCGCACACCTCCTGAATGTATCTGTCTGTGTTTGTGGGCGATATATTCATACATAATTACACCTGTGTCTATCTGTGTTTGTGGGAGATATATTCATACACAATTACACCTGTGTCTATCTGCGTTTGTAACAGATACGTGCATAGATTGACCACTCACAAAATTAACGTTCACATCATATATACATTACATATTTGATTGTTTACATCATTGTACACACACAAACGTTTATTTTTTGAATCCTTGCGTAAGTTCATTGTTTATATCACATATACATAAGTTTATTGTTTATATCACATATAGATAAGTTTATTGTTTATATCACATATACATAAGTTTATTGTTTATATCACATATACCTACATACGTTTATTGTTTATAGCACATATACATAAGTTTATTGTTTATATCACATATACATAAGTTTATTGTTTATATCACATGTACCTACATACGTTTTTTGTTTATATCACATATACATAAGTTTATTGTTTATATCACATATACATGCAGACGTTTATTTTCGAGACCACAGGTACACAAATAAGGTTATTGTTTAAATCACATATGCTTATTGTTTATATCGCATATACACAGACAAGTTTAATCGCTCAAATCACAGACACACCCATATCCATCGTTTACATCACATATGCATCGATAATTGATTCTTTTTCCTCACGGATACATACATAAATTGATTTCTAATATCACATCAATGGTATTACAAATATAAAAACTTGATTGTTTATCTCAAAGGTGAACACACAAATTGACAAATACGCCCCAGTCACACAGATTGTCATCTTGGCCTTTTCTCTGATCACCAATTTTCGGCTCATTTATCATTGTGTGTGAGCAAGCATGTATCTCTTCCCCCCCCCCCATTTGTTAGCAAAGCCACCCGGTCCATTCAGTGTACCCAAGGAGACCCCCCATGATGACCGTTTGACAATTTTTTTTCCAATCCTCAAGATGTGGGCTGTCTCTAGCAATACCAACTTCTGAAAGATGATTCACCTGTGTTGCCATGTGGAAGATGCGCACTCAAAATGTCGTCTCGTGTATGGATATAACTCTACGCCACCCTTACGATAACCAGAAGGGTTTAGGGGCTGCCAACTACTTTCTTAAAGAATTATCCAGGAAATGAAAATATCTATTTTATACTAAATATATTGCAAAAAAAAAAAAACAAAAAAAAACAAAGCAAAATTAAATCTGAATGGCAAAAATTAAATTTTCCAGATCTGTTAGGTTTGATATCATTTTATCATATATAGATTTTTTTAATGATATTTAGATCTCGACACAAAATTACCCAGATTAGCAACCATGGAAGCAATGCCCCGTTCATGTCATATCTGGGTCGTCACAGATCCGAACGTTTTTTTTTCGTGACGCATCATTAGGTCGACTAACCGGGTTAAAACCTGCCATACCAGATTGATTCGAAGCTTCCACTCTTAAAAAATGTAGATACATGATTACATAGTCTTCTTAGTAAGTTTTACACCTCGGTAAATTATCATCGAAAGCGGTAACAGTTTTCTTTCATTTAGAGTTATTGAGGTGGATTGGCAAAACTTTTCTTTTTTTTTTCACGTCGGACCATTGGCTAATCCGTGGCCAAGTGAAACAGTAAGACATAAGTTGAAAAAAAGGTGTTCCTACAGCTTACACACTTCATTCTTGGAAATATTATCTCTTTGACATATTTTTTAGTCTTACACATCATCTTTGAAATATTATTATCTCCCTTGACACATTTGAGTCTTACACATCATTCTTAAAATATTATTATCTCCCCTTCACACATATTTAGTCTTACACATCATTTCGAAATATTATTAATCTCCTTGACACATTTTTAGTCTTACATATCATTAATGAAATATTACCCTCTCCTTCATCCATTTTTAGTCTAACACATCATTCTTGAAATATTATTATCTCCCTTGGACACATCTTTACACGATCAACCTGACAGAATGTGCAGCAACTAGTTTCATTAGCTGATATTTTGAACAATCATTCTTGAAAATTTCGTGAAAGTGTACCACGTGGGGTCATAGGGGACATTGTTTTTTTTTTTTGGAAATTGAATCATTTGGGAAATTGTAATTCATTTTTTTCCCTTTCCGAGATAAAATACATGTGTGACTTCATGTTGAATCATTCATTGGCGGTTATCAGCTAAGTATCTGCAGACCTCCCAGTATGTGCACATGGACTGATATCCCAGTGGCGTACATGGGCTTGAGACCCCTATTAAGTGCAAACACGGAACGAGACCTCAGTGGTGCACATCGACCGTCTCCAATTCCCCCCAGTATGCACAAGCGATTCCTGCAAAGTGCACGATCCTTGAAACACCCCAGCACTAAATGTTGCCGTCTCCTGTCTCCCACTACCTTTGTGTTATCTGGAAAGATGAGGCCCTAGTACTCTGAGCTTACTATTATTAAAATACTTTGGCGGACATTAGAATGCACTGTGCAGGGGCGGGGGGGCGAGGTCAGTGTTGGGAGCCGCTCTTCCGGTTTTTTTTTCAACTTTAATAAAGTTCCGTCACACATAGTCAATATTAAAAATTTAAAGAAAAAAATTTTTAAAATAAATAAAACGGAAGTGCAAATAAATTTGTTGAAGAAGTTTTGATGGAATCTTAACGGAGGGACAATAAAATATTATTAATTTACTGGATTTAATTTTTTTCGATGAGAGCCGCGCGAAAGCCAATGTCTCAGCCGTATATAGGCACGTGTGTGTGTGTGGGGGCACAATCAGCCTCCACCCGATGCCCCTTATTCCCCTACCACCACCACCGCCAGAGTGACATGGGGTCAGACGGGTTTTATTTGAATATTTGCCGTGGGGGGAGGGGGTTTACCTTTTGAAGGCAATTCAAAATTTTAATTTTCAGTGGAGAGTGTATTCCTAGGGGGTGTCACAGTCGGTATCCCCCCCCCCCGATTTTCTTCAATTGAAAAGCTGACATTTTTTAAAGATCGTAGACTTTGTTGTTAATATTCTTGTGCATCCTCACCATATCATTCAGCTTAGACTTTGACACAAGCACATACCCATTACTTACACACACATACATATCACGTGTCTTTTTTTCAAAATGCTACTGGATTTTTTTTTAATTCTGTTTTTTTATTGTCCCTAAGTCTACCCGCTTTGCGTCGGTCAGATTTAGCGTCATTTGCATTCGCCATCAATATCGATACTGTGAATTAAATTTGTCGGCACGACATGTACACCTCGGGTGTGTCGTCGAAATCACTGTGAGTCTGGACGGAGTGAGTTCGTTGAAGGCCTTTTTGATTAAGTGCTGAAGGCAGGGACTCAAGGGATGAGCTTCTTGGGAATGGGTAAGGTTACAGGTCGTTAGTTCTGACACAGATTGGAATAGATCAATAGTCAGGATCTTTACAGGGCGAACAAAATATGGACGTCGTAAAGGATGAGGGGTGGGTGGGGGGGGACAGATCGATGTGGGACTTTATGGGGAGGCTAATTTTGTCAAACTTCTTCACCGCTTCCACATCTCCCTCCACTTTAAAAAAACTAAGGGAGAAAATTTAAGTTGAACTTCAGATAATTTTTTTTAACTCGTCTTTCAAGCTCTTTGTTTCAAGTGTATTTAGTCTCTTTGGTAACGGCTTCAAATAAAGCGATTTTTTATTTTAAATTCTTGTTATTGTCATGATTTTAGCGCTTCCAAATCTGCTCTGTCTTTATTCCAACTTACGCATGTTGTGTGGTGAGGGTGCCCAAAGTGTGTCAGGGAGATATTCCACTGGGTTACATAAGGCCAATAAATTATTACAGTTTGTCTGTCCGACAAGGCCTCTGGATCGTCGAAATCTATCCATCGGGCTACATAAGGCCAATAAATTACTACAGTTTGCTAGTCCGACAATATTCTGGATCGTCGAAATCTATCCATTGGGCTACATAAGGCCAATAAATTATTACAGTTTGTCTATCCGACAATATTCTGGATCGTCGAAATCTCCGTCCATTGGGTTGATAAGGCCAATAAATTATTGTAGTTTGTCTATCCGTCAATATTCTGATCGTCGAAATCTATCCATTGGGCTAGATAAGGTCAATAAATTATTACAGTTTGTCTGTACGACAATATTCTGAATCGTCGAAATCTATCCATCAGGCTGGCGTTATGTATCTAATAAACACTGGTTTGTTACTTTGAATGAAAGAGAAGAATAAGGTCACCGACTGCTCATTAGTTTAGCTTTAATAAGTGCTTTTTTACAAATGATATTGTGATTTTTCTTAAAATTAAAAAAATTTTGGTTAGTTGTTTATGTGTGAGAATATTTTGTATATCTAAACTTTTCGAAATAGTTACTGGCACGCGTAAGGTTGATAATTACCTTGGTGGGAACTTAGGGAAACTTGCCTTAAAACTGTTTTATAAAAAAACAAATTTCACAATAAATACACTTTAATCGGTGTCGATTCTATATTTCTAACCACAATGTGCTATTAATTTGCAGACAGTTTGTATGTAGACATTTCCAGCCAAGGAATCTCTCTTTACTTAGGAGGCGAGACAAAACAGAATATGAACAGAACAGTGAATTGTTTTGTAGGAGTGGTAGTGTGGTGGTAAGGGTGGGGTGGGACGACGGGGAAAATTAATAGATTAACTGTCACCGTTATTATTATTATATATTTATATTTGCTCATTGTTTGTATTTTATACCCCCCAAACACACTCCTAAACGTTATGTTTTATGAATGTGCTCTCTATTATTTATTGATCTCTATTGTTTAATAATGCCGAAAAAAAGATTGAATTTGTAATTATGACTGTTTTTATCCTTCGATACCCGAAGAGGGGGGATCCCCCCCCACACACACTCTTTACCGTGTTTGAATAATTGGAAAGCTTATATTAAAATACTAGTGGGTATGCCCCGCTGAAGCTGGCTGAACGATATCCGACAGAAGGGGTAACTAAGAAATATACGAACTACTGCATTACAGTGAACATGCGGTCTTTTTTTTTTTACGTCAAATGAGATTATCTTTGATTTTTTATTATTTTTTTTTTTAAATACACGCGTTATTACTTGGTGCAATGTCAGCGGGCCCGAAAGAGCAAGGGGGGGGGGGGGGCACTTATTGGGGGGGGGGGCTTAAGCCATATCGGCTTTACTGACGGGGGTCCAAAGCTTGTCTGTTGAGGATCCTAAAGCCTTTTGGCCTTCTCCTGGCTGGGGGGGGAGGGGGTGGGGTTTAGTGACTCAGTCGAACAGAAACAAAGTTTAAGCAACTTATCCAGATCCTGAAAAATGGGAGGTCCAGATATGGTCATCTCTATTATATAAATAAAAAATATCTGTCTTTCTATACTTCTACAGCAGTGGTGCTGAGATATCTGTTGTAAGGATATACACAGTAGGTTTGAAGATACCTGTCTGTTCTATAATATACCGCAGTGGTATGAAGATATCTGTCTGTTCTATAATATGCTCGTAGCAGTATGAAGATATCTGTCTGTTCTATAATATACAGCAGTGGTATGCAGATATCTGTCTGTTCTATAATATACAGCAGTGGCATGAAGATATCTGTCTGTTCTTATAATATATTGTTATGGTATGAAGATATCTCTTCTATAATATACAGCACTGGTATGCTGTCTGTTCTATAATATAACGCAGTGGTATGAAGAAATCTCGTCTAATAATATACAAATGACTGTTCTATAATATACAGCAGTGGTATGAAGATAGCGGTCTGTTCTATAATATACAGCAGTGGTTTTCAAATATTTTCAATGTACATAATACTAAAAAACCTGTTTTTGTTAAAAAAAAAAAAGGCCAAATTATATTTTATATATTCTGAATTGAAGAATACTCAGACAACGAAACACAACATTTTCTTTTTTTGCTATTATGGATTTAAATAGTGTTCCAATACAATGTTGCCCCCCCCCCACCCCACCTCATGATTTCGACCTGATATGTTATGAAAAACCTTAACTCGTCACGTATTCAACCCGTGTGTCTGAAAATGCTCCAACCTTTTTCTTTGTAAAAAAATCACGCGAAGATTACTGCTGGTATTTTACATCACAAGATAGTCGTAGACCCACCCACACTTTGACAACCACCGTCATAGACAGTTGACGGACTGTACTAATGTACAGAGGAGTGGACCCACCCACACTTTGACAACCACTGCCCTAGACAGTTGACGGACTGTACTGATGTACAGAGGATAATGCTGAAATCGTTCAAATTTGAGCTTGCAGGCAGTACCTTTGAAAACAAAGACAACAACACACAAACCAACAACTACTTAAAACAGTAAGAAACACACACACACACTGTTTACAGCCCTGATGCATACGGCTGCAGATTCGTAATTTTTTGTTTTGTTTCTAAATCTGGTATCTGTTGTTGTTAATCCTGGTTAGCTTCAAAGTGGCAGAAAACTCCTGGTATGCCACTTAATATCAAATATCCACGTTGTAAAAGGGAATATGCTAATGGGTCTTGTGGCGAACTTGCACGAATGCAGTTTTCAGGGCCAGCGACTCAATCCATTATGGCTGGAGACGGCTCAGCACAATGGCACTACGATGACCGGGAAACCGCCTCCGTGGTCCGTGGACAATCCAGTATGCTTCGAAAGGCTTTCTGACGTACTTCATTTTAAAATCTTGCGCTAACCAAACAGAAGACAATCTGTGAGATTCTCCAACAGTTATCTCCCAAGCTTTAGTTAATTAAAAAAATGCGACTTATTGGTAATTATTGTTTTGTCTGATTAGCTTTTGTTTGCAGTGTATTAATAATAAACTTGATGAATTATAGAAATATAGTTCTACAATCTATGAACTATGCACTCTAATTCCTATCTTGAACATAACTTTACAATATAAAGATTTCTGAGCTATATAATATTTGGTGGAATATAATGGGCTGGGGAAAGGGGAATTAAGATTTGAAAAAAATAATCAATGGAATATTTTTGGTGGAGCATTCAGGTTTATGAAGTTTTGCTTTTTTTAAAAAAAAAATTATTTACTTGTGAGAAATGATAATATTTGAAAAGACCTTGAGGCTATAGCAGAAACAAAACTCCACTAATATTCATAACCCCCCTGGTGCTGGGTTGGATACACAAATAAAAAAAGCAATTTGAGAAAAATAGGAGTAAAAAAAAAGTCAGTTTTAGTTTTTTTTTTTATATGCAGGATAAAGGAATGGAAAATTGTTGTTTTTTTTTAAATAAAAATGATTGTAAAATCTTGTTTTTTTTTTTTTAGGTTTAGAAAAATATACAAAATGTTTAATTAATGGTGAAATGCGTCACATCAGGTTTGCTGAAAAAACAATAAATAAAGCATGCCTTATTTAGACAACACAAAGAATGGTTTTTCTCACATGATATACGATAGTTCATTAGTTCCGTGATTTCAAATTTAAATCTTTACGTTGTAGTAATGCCAGAATAAAAATATTTTATGAAATGAATTAATTTGGCAGGCCCTCTAAATGTTTATTTCTACGCCCACAACTTATCAATAGTTCTATTTAATTAGACAAATAGTTTCACGGCTAATATTCTGATATATTTATATATACACTGGAGCCAAGTTATTGATTTAATTTTTTTTCAAATGTAATGGATCAACGTGTAGCCAATAATAAGTTTGCAAGTAATGATCAACAAGAGCCAGTTTCTAGTGCCACATCTTTTAAACATAATGACATGGATGGACAGTCATACACGATAATGACATGGATGGACAGTCATACACGAATTTATAAGAAGACAGCTTAAAAGTAAAATGTCAAAAGGAAGATTTAAAATATTTATGAAAAAGGATTAATAAAACAACTCGGTAATATTCCTATTTTTTTTTCTTTTTTAATATAATAGAAAGAATAAAAATATTAACTTATAATGCAACAAAAATAGTATTCATTATGAGAATGTCATACAAATCTGTTATACACAACTGTTGATTTTTTTTTTTTTAATTTGAAAATGTAAGAGGTGTGGAGCTTTTTATAGTGTGTAACAACAAGCTGCTATGTTCACCATTATTTTATTACAGATTCATCACACGTGACTGAGAGATATGTTTGTCCAGGTGCATTTGGGTTCATTTCCTACTCCAGCTATTTGTTGTTAAACCATCCTCTAAAGGTATGTCTAAAGGTAAAGTGCTATAGTATGCTTTTAATATAAAGATCATTCAGATTATTTCTGGCTAATTGTAAAATGTTTTCATTCATGATTAGAAAATGAAGCTCTGAACTGTTGCCATCTCTCAATGTGCAAATGTTTAATTTTTATCTCCACCAAGTCCTAAATAGATAGAATTGCGTTTGGTAGCGAGGAGTGTTGAAACAAATATATATATATATATATATATATATATATATATATATATATATATGTAACACTATATTTTTGTATATTTAATGTTAGCGTTGTTAAATGTTATGTAGTTTGTTGATCTTAGGTTATGAAGTAGCCGATATTCTCTCTGGTTTTACTAAAGATAGTATGTTCATGTCTCTTTTGGCACTCACACACAAACACACCATGAATAAAGCCAAGTTCCACGATTCAATAACATTTATTTAAATAATAGTAAAACACATATAAATGCACTCAAGTGCCGAAATATTCACAAATATGCTGTAGCAGAATAAACGTTGACTGTGTACTGTTAAACTTCAACTTACTCTGAATGTATACTGTCTTCTCTGTATGAGTACGTATATTTAATAACTTGATTTCTCTCTGAACACCTGTATACTGTCTTATCTTATAAGAGTAGGTATACTTTAATAACTTGCCAATATATGTATACTGTCTTGCGGTAAGAGTACGTATATCTAACAAGTATACTGTCTTACAGGCAAGAGTACGTATATCTAGTATGTATACTGTCTTGCGGTAAGAGTACGTATATCTAATATGTATACTGTCCTACAGGCAAGAGTACGTATATCTAATATGGTGTCTTGATGTTTCTATCTCTATCGTCAGTCTGTCGATCGGTAGGTCTCGATGTCTCTCGTCAGTCTCCTCGAAATTTCAGTTACCTCTTATTTATGTGTTGGTGAATTATCACGTGTCCCAAACGCCCAGAACTTTTGATTGGCCTCCCAACATCCTTTCTAACTCATCTACATATTAATGAATCTTATTCCAGCCTGGGATTGGTGCGGCTAAACTCACTATGGGCTAGTATTCCTTTATCTGCCTAATTACATCTATCGTCACCCCCCATCTCTGGGGTCATAGCCTGTGGTGACAACCAATTTTACCCCAAACAAAGATCAACCGCTGGAATTCTAGTTATCAAAACATATGACTGTATCATGGACCCATGAGTTTGGACAGTGGTTCTAAAATTGTATAGACCTATCTAAAGCTATTGTTACACATATATATATATATATATATATAAAGATATATAATTTACTTTTATATAAACCATTAATTAATTGCTTCTCCATTTGCATTGTGTGTCTCTAAAAATGGATACTATTTCCAATTGATCTAACCCCAACAGATGTTGATTAATCACAATTTGAAGGGTTTGTTAATGAATCCCAGTAATTAGGGACTCATTCTTTGCACTGTTCCTGCCATCAGGGAGAACAGTCATCCTTGCCTAGAATAATTCATACATAGTTTACACTTTTGACCAATTGGTAAACTGATCCAATATCGGTAACTGCATCAAAGAGTGCAAATATTAACTTAAAATTACATAGTGTAAGGTTTGTGATTTAGAATTTAAATCTAATAATCAACCCAACCTCGCCAAAACATTCAACACGCTCAAGAACCAATTGGGGGATCATTTGAATCAACTATATGTGACCCCTGAAAAGTGCAATCTTAAATATTTGAGACACTCTTTTCATAGTTTCTAACCGATATCCCTGTCATATTCTACTCATTTAAACTTACAGTCAAAGAGAAAGAGAAATATGATAACAGAAAAATTATATTTAATAATCTTAAAAATATTTGTAATTAAAAGATTTTAAAATTGAATGTTTGCAATTTCTGCATATTTTGATACATATATTAATAAAAGTGTCTTAGTGTGCTAAAATTTTTATATAGTGATAGATCTTGTTAATATAAAGATCTAGTTCATTATTATCTCAGCAAATTAA
>JAGDYQ010000161.1:814065-1003530 GCA_021962125.1 Bulinus truncatus | reverse complement strand
TTTTTTTTTATTAATCTATATACATAAACTGTGTATGTATGTTTCTTTTTTGTGTGTGAGGCACAAATAACAATCCCTATTGTGTGAGGCACAAATAACAATCCCTATTGTGTGAGGCACAAATAACAATCCCTATTGTGTGAGGCACAAATAACAATCCCTATTGTGTGAGGCACAAATAACAATCCCTATTGTGTGAGGCACAAATAACAATCCCTATTGTGTGAGGCACAAATAACAATCCCTATTGTGTGAGGCACAAATAACAATCCCTATTGTGTGAGGCACAAATAACAATCCCTATTGTGTGAGGCACAAATAACAATCCCTATTGTGTGAGGCACAAATAACAATCCCTTTTTGTTTGAGGCACAAATAACAATCCCTATTGTGTGAGGCACAAATAACAATCCCTTTTTGTGTGAGGCACAAATAACAATCCCTTTTTGTGTGAGGCACAAATAACAATCCCTTTTTGTGTGAGGCACAAATAACAATCCCTTTTTGTGTGAGGCACAAATAACAATCCCTTTTTGTGTGAGGCACAAATAACAATCCCTTTTTGTGTGAGGCACAAATAACAATCCCTATCGGTAAACCAGGAGTCCCCCCCCCCCCAAAACCTGACACAAAATGTTCTACAATTAAAATGTTCTTGACTAAGTTAGTTTGCTTTTAATTTAATTTTTTTTTTAACAAGAATTGGCAGTCCCTCAACATTAATTTAGAAGATGAGCTTTTGGACTGTTGGTATATTAACAGAGTTTGTTTGACCTATTTAAAGAGTAACCAGTAAGGGGGGATAAATAAGTCATCAAACATATGTTAATTTGCTGAGATAATAATGAATGTTCAAATCTTTAAATTTTAACAAGATCCATCACTATATGAAAATTTTAGCACCTAGGTCTCTAAGACACTTTTATTAATATATGTATCAAAATATGCAGAAATTACAAACATAACAATTTTAAAATTCTTTTAATTACAAATATTTTTAAGATTATTAATTATAATTTGTCTGTTTGACGGTAAGTTTAAATGAGTAGAATATGACAGGGATATCGGTTAGAAACTATGAAAAGAGTTTCTCAAATATTTAAGATTGCACTTTTCGGGGGTCACATATAGTTGATTCAAATAATCCCCAATTGGTTCTTGAGCGTGTTGAATGTTTTGGCGGTGGGGGTGATTATTAGATTTAAATTTAAATCACAAAACTTACACTATGTAATTTTAAGTTAATATTTGCACTCTTGATGCAGTTATTGATAGATTGGATCAGTTTACCAATTAGTCAAAAGTGTAAACTATGTATGAATTTTTCAAGGCAAGGATGGCTGTTATCCCTGATGGCAGAAACAGTGCAAAGAATGAGTCCCCAATTACTAGGATGAGTCCCTAATTACTAGGATTCATTAACTCCCAACAAACGGCATACAATAAAATGTGACTCTGGTGATCCATAAAGTCAAACCATGAAAAATATTATTTTTTTAAATATTTTTTTATTACAAAGGTAATATTTTTATTAAAAAAATGCATTCTAAATACTTTCTAATAAAAAATATTTATTTATTTTTTATTTAACTACAATTTCTCGCAAATAAAATAACACTATCAGTTGACCGGCACCGAACGCCATTTTGATTTGTTTACGTTTTGTCAGTCACTTTGACTACATTAAAATGGACTCAGATTCTCATTATTTAGTGGAAAAAGAACTTAAATCTAGTGACAAAAATGAAACTAACACTCGCTAAATCAAAAAAAAAAAATATAAAAACATTCAAAACTGACCAAAAAACATTTTTTTTCAACTTTTTCAAGAAAAAACACAAGGTAGCCTCACGACACAGGCGCGCATAAGGCCATACCCCTCACTTTTTTGAAATTTTGTCAAAAAGTGAGGGGCAGTGCAAAAAACACACTGTGCATTATGTCTTTTTTAATAAAAAAAAACTTTTTTTTCTACATTTTTTGCGTTTTTCTTAAAATTAAATTTTTTTATGTGAATAAGTAAAGGAAAATATCCATATTTGAAAAAAAGTCACCAAACATTTATTTTTTGAAGAAATTGATTGATAACTGAATATTTCATTTCAGAAATATATGTAGATTAATAAAATGTCTGAAAAAATGTTTTTGTTTTTAATACTTGTTTTTTGTCTTATTGTTGTTTGTACACTTTAAAAAAAAAAAATTTGTTTTGTTAAATTCTTTTTTTTAAAATATTATCAAGTTTCATTTTCACAAAAATAAGCTGCACAGTTTTAAAGCCTATTCAAAGTAGAAAAAAAATGATATATCACACATATATGGGCTATAAAGGAAACAGACAATATAGTCCAAAATGTAAGGACGCCTGTTTGGTAATAAAAAATGCCAAAAACCTGCCGTCGATTAGGAGTTAACAAGCCCTTTAAATTGTGATTAATCAACATCTGTAGGGGTTAGATCAATTGGAAATAGTATCCATTTTTAGAGACACACAATACAAATGGAGAAGCAAGTAATGAACGGTTTATATAAAAGTAAATTAAACATATATATATATATATCTTGTTTCAACACTCATCCTACCAAACGCAATTCTATCTATTTAGGACTTGGTGGAGATAAAAACTAAACATTTGCACATTGAGAGATGACAACAGTTCAGGGCTTCATTTCCTAATCATCAATGAAAACATTTTACAATTAGTAAAATAATCTGAATGATCTTCACAGTAAACATACTATAGCACACCATTAGACATACCTTGAGAAGATGGTTTAACAACAAGTAGCTGGAACAAGAAATGAACCCAAATCCACCTGACAAACATATCTCTCAGTCACGTGTGATGAATCTGTAACAAAATAATGGTGAACATAGCAGCTTGTTGACACACACTATAAAAAATCCACACTCATCTTACATTTCAAATTAAAAAAAAAAAAAAAATCAACAATTGTGTATAACAGATTTGTATGCCATTCATAATGAATACTATTTTTGTTGCATTATAAGTTTATATTATATTTTATTATTTCTATTATGTTAAAAAAGAAACAAAACATGAACATTACCAAGTTGTTTTATTAATCCTTTTGCATAAATATTTTAAATCTTCCTTTTGACATTTTACTTTTAAGCTGTCTTCTTATAAATTCGTGTATGACTGTCCATCCATATCATTATGTTTAAAAGATGTGGTACTAAAAACTGGCTCGTGTTGTTCATTACTTGCAAACTTATTATTGGCTACGTGTTGATCATTACTTGCAAACTTATTAATGGCTACACGTTGATCATTACATTTGAAAAAACAAAATTAAATCAATAACTGGCTCCAGTGTATATATAAATATATCAGAATATTAGCCTTGAAACTATATGTCTAATTAAATAGAACTATTGATAAGTTGTGGGCGTAGAAATAAACATTTAGAGGGCCTGCCAAATTAATTCATTTCATAAAATATTTTTATTTTGGTATTACTACAACGTAAAGATTTAAATTTGAAATCACGAAATTAATATATCACGTATATATGTATATCATGTGAGAAACCATTCTTTGTGTTGTCTAAATAAGGCATGCTTCATTTATTGTTTTCAGCAAACCTGATGTGACACATTTCACCATTAATTAAACATTTTGTAATTTTTCTAAACCTAAAAAAAAAAACCAAGGTTTAACAATCATTTTATTTTTAAAAAAAACAACTTTCCATTCATTTATCTTACATATAAAAAAAAACACCTAAAACTGACATTTTTTTTAAACTCCTATTTTCTCAAATTGCTTTTTTTTTTTTATTTGTGTATACACCAGCACAAGGGGTTATGAATATTAGTGGAGTTGTGTTTCTGCTACAGCCTCAAGGTCTTTTCAAATATTACATTTCTCACAAGTAAAATAATTTTTAAAAAAAAAGCAATACAATGGCCTGAATGCTCCACCATAGAAATATTGATTGATTAATTTTTTTTTTTTTTTCAAATCTTAATTCCCTTTTCCCAGCTTCAAACATGTTCACCAAATATTATATAGCTGAGAAATCTTTATATTGTAAAGATTATGTTCAAGATAGAGATTAGAGTGCATAGTTCATAGATTATAGAACTACATTTATATAATTCAAAAAGTTTATTATTTAATAATACACTGCAAACAAACTCTAATCAGACCAAACAATAATTACTAAGTAATTAGCATTTTTTTTTAATTAACTAAAGCTTGGGGAAGATAACTGTTGGAGAATCGCACAGATTGTCTTCTGTTTGGTTAGCGCAAGATTTTAAAATGAAGTACGTCAGAAAGCCTTTCGAAGTATACTGTATTGTCCACAGAGGTGGTTTCCCGCTCATCGTAGTGCCATTGTGTAGGCCGTATCCAGACATAATGGATTGAGTCGCTGACCCTGAAAACTGCATTCGTGCAAGTTACTTGACCCGTGTATATTCCTTTCTGCAACTGTGGATATTTGTATGCAGAGACATGCCAGGAGTTTTCAGAAACTTTGAGCTAACCAGGAATTACAACAACAGATACCAGATTTAGAAGGAAAAAAAAATTACGAATCTACAGCTTTATGCATCATCAGGGCTATAATCAGTGGGTGTGTGTGTTTCTTACTGTTTTAAGTAGTTGATGGTTGGTGTGTTGTTGTCTGCCTGCAAGCTCAAATTTGAACGATTTCAGCATTATCCTCTGTACATCAGTACAGTCCGTCAACTGTCTAGGGCGGTGGTTGTCAAAGTGTGGATGTGTGTCCATTCCTCTGTACATCAGTATAGTCCGTCAACTGTGTAGGGCAGGGGGGTCATCAAAGTGTGGGTGGGTCCACGATTATCTTGTGATGTAAATACCAGCAGTAATCTTCGCGTATTTTTTTTTTAATAAAAAAGTTTGGAGCATTTTCAAACACACTGGTTGAAAACGTGACGGGTTAAAAGGTTTTTCATAACATATTGGAATCGGAAAGGGGCGGGGGGGGGGAACGGGACGACGTCACAACAGCATTGTCTTGGAACACTATTTAAATCCATGGTAGCAAAAAAAAACAAATGTTTTATTTCGTTGTCTAGTGTTATTCAATAGAGAATTTATAAAATATAATTTGGCCTTTTTTTAATAGTATTTTTTTTTTTTTTTACAGATGGGTTGGTAAAACAAAAACAGGTTTGTTAGTATTTTGAACATTGAAAATATTTGAAAACCACTGCTGTATATTATAGAACAGACAGCTATCTCCATACCACTGCTGTATATTATAGAACAGACATTGTATATTATTGGACAGACAGATATCTTCATACCACTGCAGTATATTATAGAACAGTTAGCATACCACTGCTGTATATTATAGAAGAGATATCTTCATACCACTGCTGTATATTATAGAAGATATGTATTCATACCACTGCTGTATATTATAGAAATGACATTGTATATTATAGAACAGACAGATATCTCCATACCACTGCTGTATATTATAGAACAGACATTGTATATTATTGGACAGACAGATATCTTCATACCACTGCAGTATATTATAGAACAGTTAGCATACCACTGCTGTATATTATAAAAGAGATATCTTCATACCACTGCTGTATATTATAGAACAGACAGATATCTTCATACCACTACTGTATATTATAGAAGAGATGTATTCATACCACTGCTGTATATTATAGAAATGACATTGTATATTATAGAACAGACAGATATCTTCATAACACTGCTGTATATTATAGAAATGACATTGTATATTATAGAACAGACAGATATCTTCATACCACTGCTGTATATTATAGAAAGACAGATATTTTTATTTATATAATAGAACAGACATATCTTCACCTCATTTCACGATCTGGACTAAGTTGCTTAAACTTTATTTCTGTTCGACTGAGTCACTAAGCCCCCCCCCACCCCCCAGCCAGGAGAAGGCCAAAAGGCTTAGGACCCTCCACAGACAAGCTTTGGACCCCCGTCAGTAAAGCCGATATGGCTTAAGGCCCCCCCTAATAAGTGTTTATGTACCCCCCTTGCTCTTTTCGGGCCCGCTACACATTTACACCGTACAATAGCATGATTATTTTAAAAAATAATAATAAAAAAATCAAAGATAATCTCATTTGACGTAAAAAAAAAAAAGACCGCTCTTTTCTGTTGCAGTATTTCGTATATTTCTTTGTTATCCCTTCTGCCGGATATCGTTCAGCCAGCTTCAGCAGGCTCTTCCACTAGTATTTTAATACAAGCTTTCCAATTATTTTATTCAAAACACGGTAAAGGGAGGGGGGGGGGTCCCCCTCTTCCGGTTATCGAAGGATTAAACAGACATAATAACAATTCAATCCTTTTTAAAATAACTATACAATAGAGATCAATAAATAATATAGCACATTCATAAAACAAAACGTTGGGAGTGTGTGTGGGGGGGGTATAAAATACAAACAATGAGCAAATATTAATATATATAATAATAATAATAATAACGGTGACAGTTAATCTATTCATTGTAAGCGACGTCGTCGTCCCTGCCCCCCCCCCCCCCCCACTCCTACAAAACAATTCACTGTTCTGTTCATATTCTGTTTTGTCTCGCCTTTAATGCAAGAGAATCATTGGCTGGAAATGTCTACAAACTGTCTGTAAATCAATGCATTCGTTGTGGTTAGAAATATAGACTCGACGTCGGTGAAATTTTATTTATTGTGAAATTTTTTTTTTTTTTTCTTTAAAAAAAAAAACAGCTTAAAAGACGAGTAAAAAAAAATAATCTTTTTTTTTTTATGAACAGAAAAAGTTCACGGCAATGTGGACACCAACCTTACGCATGCGTGTAACTATTTCGAAAAGTTAGATGTAAAAAATATTTCTCCATTGTTCTCCATTGCACGCATGATCTGCATAAAATTGGCATTTTAATTTGAACCAAAAAAAAAAAATCACATTATCTGCTGTAAAACTTGCCAACTAAATGAGCAGTCGGTGACCACTTTCATACAAAATACTTTTTTTTAAGTATTATTAAATTCATAACGCCGGCCTTGATGGATTGATCTCGACGATCCAGAATATTGTCGGACAGACAAACTGTAATAATTTATTGGCCTTATGTAGCCCAATGGATAGATTTCGACGATCCAGAATATTGTCGTACAGACAAACTGTAATAATTTATTGGCCTTATGTAGCCCAATGGATAGATCTCGACGATCCAGAATATTGTCGTACAGACAAACTGTAATAATTTATTGGCCTTATGTAGCCCAATGGATAGATTTCGACGATCCAGAACATTGTCGTACAGACAAACTGTAATCATTTATTGGCCTTATGTAGCCAAATGGATAGATCTCGACGATCCAGAATATTGTCGTACAGACAAACTGTAATAATTTATTGGCCTTATGTAGCCCAATGGATAGATCTCGACGATCCAGAATATTGTCGTACAGACAAACTGTAATAATTTATTGGCCTTATGTAGCCCAATGGATAGATTTCGACGATCCAGAATATTGTCGTACAGACAAACTGTAATAATTTATTGGCCTTATCTAGCCCAATGGATAGATCTCGACGATCCAGAATATTGTCGGACAGACAAACTGTAGTAATTTATTGGCCTTATGTAGCCCAGTGGATAGATTTCGACGATCCAGAATATTGTCGGACAGACAAACTGTAATAATTTATTGGCCTTATGTAGCCCAGGGGAATATCTCCCTGACACACTTTGGGCGCACTCACCCACACAACATGCGTAAGTTGGAATAAAGACAGCAGATTTGGAAGCGCTAAAATCATGACAATAACAAAGATTTAAAATAAAAATCGCTTTATTTTGAAGCCGTTACCAAAGCGACTAAGCACACTTAAAACAAACAGCTTGAAAGACGAGTTAAAAAAAAATTATCTGAAGTTCAACTTAAATTTCTAATCCCTTAAGATTTTTTAAAGTGGAGGGAGATGTGGAAGCGGTGAAGGAGTTTGACAAAATTAGCCTCACCATAAAGTCCCATCGATCTGTCACCCCACCCACCCCCTCATCCTTTACGTCCATATTTTGTTCGCCCTGTAAAGATCTTGACTATTGATCTATTCCGTCTGTGTCCAGAACTAACCGACCTGTAACCCCCTCCCCCCCCCCATTCCCAAGACTCTCATCGCCCCGGGTCCCTGCTACTTCAGCACTTAATCAAAAAGTAACTAAAGCAAACTCACTCCGTCCAGGCTACTACGTGGGTACGCCAGACAGACCGAGGTGTACATGTCGTGCCATCATTATATTTAATCCACAGTATCGATGTTGATGGCAGATACAAATGATGCCAAGTCGACCGATGCAATGCGGGTAGACTTAGAGACAAAATCAAAACGGGGTAAACAAAAAAAAATCACAGTAGCATTTAGAAAAAAAGACATGTGTGTGTGTGTGGGTGTGGGTGTGTGGGTGGGTGTGTGTGGGTGGGTGTGTGTGTGTGTGTCAAAGTCTAAAAATCAATAAATTGGTGAGGATGCACAAGAATATTTAAACAGCCGTCTACGATCTGTAAAATGTCGACACATAAATTGTCGGGGGGGGGGCGGGATACCAAACGGTGACACCCCTAGGCCGCTCTCCACTGAAAATTAAAATTTTAAGATGCCAGCTAATGGCCTCCCCCCCTTTCCCCCCCAATGCGGCTCTTCGTAAAGCCGGTCGACAACATATTACTCTGGCGGGGTGGTGGTGGTGGTGGTGGTGGGGAATGGGGGCATCGGTTGAGCTTAATTAATGCCGCCCCACACACACACACACACACACACACACCCTGTATACGACGAGACGTTGGCTCAGCGCGGCTCTCATTGAAAAATTAAATCCAGTGTATTAACAATGACACATTGAGGCCCTCCGTTCAGATGTCATTAACAATGACACATTGGAGCCCTCCGTTCAGATGTCATTAACAATGACACATTGAGGCCCTCCGTTCAGATGTCATTAATAATGACACATTGAGGCCCTCCGTTCAGATGTCATTAATAATGACACATTGAGGCCCTCCGTTCAGATGTCATTAACAATAACACATTGAGGCCCTCCGTTCAGATTTCATTAACAATGGCACATTGAGGCCCTCCGTTCAGATTTCATTAACAATGACACATTGAGGCCCTCCGTTCAGATGTCATTAACAATGACACATTGAGGCCCTCCGTTCAGATGTCATTAACAACAACTGCAGCACATTTATTTACTTTATTTTTTATTTATTTTAAAGATTTTTTTTTCCTTTTGACTTTTAATATTGACTATGGCGTGGAACTTCATTAAACTTGAAAAAAAAAACCGGAAGAGCGGCTCTAGCTGACCTCGTCCGGGGTCACCGCCCCTCTCCCCCCCCCCCGCGCCCCGCATAGTACATTCTAATGTCCGCCAAAAGTATTTCAACAATAGTAAGCTCAAGAGTACTGGGGCCTCATCTTTCCGACCGACACAAGAATAGTGCGAGACGGAGACGGCAACATTTAGTGCTGGGGTGCACCAAGGATCGTTGCACTTTGCAGAGATCCTTGTGCACATACCGGGGGTCGGCCCGTGTGCCCTTGCTGGGGTCTCGGTCCGTGTGCACTTACTGGGGTCTCGGTCCGTGTGCACTTGGTGGGATATCGGTCCATGTGCACTTAAAGGGTTCTCAGTCCATACTGGGGTATACACGTATATCTGATAACCGCCAATGAATAATTCAACATGAAGTCACACATGTATTTTATCTCCGGAAAGAAACAAAAAATGAATTACTATTTCCCAAATGATTGGTTGCAAAAAAAAAACACAATGTCCCTTATGACCCCCCCCCCCCCCCCCATGTGTTACACTTTCACAAGTTTCAAGTATGATTGTTCAAACGTTATCCAGCTATAGAAACTAGTTGCTGCACATTCTGTCAGGTTGATCGTGTCAAAGATGTGTCAAGGGAAGATAATATTTCAAGAATGAAGTGTGTAAGACTAAAGATGTGTCAAGGAGAGATAATAATATTTAAAAAATGAAGACTAAAGATGTGTCAAGGGGAGATAAAAATATTTCAAGAATAATGTGTAAGACTAAAAATGTGTCAAGGGAAGATAATATTTCAAGAATGAAGTGTGTAAGACCAAAGCTGTGGAACACCCTTTTTTTTTTCAACTTATGTCTCCCATGTTTCACTTGTACAGTTAGCCAATGGTCCGATGTAAAAAAAAACGTTTTGCCAATCCACCTCAGTAACTCTAAATGAAAGAAAACTGTTACCGCTTTCGTTGATAATTTTACCGAGGTGTAAAACTTACTAAGAAGACTGTGTAATCACGTATCTACATTTTTTATGAGTGGAAGCTTCGAATTAATCTGGTATGGCAGGTTTTAACCGGGTTAGTCGTCGACCTAATGATGCGTCACTTGAAAAAAAAAACGTTCGGCTGTGACCACCCAGATATGACATGAACGGGGCACAGCTTCCATGGTTGCCAATCTGGGTAATTTTGTGTCCAGATCGAAATATCATTAAAAAAAATCTATATATGATAAAATGATATCAAATAACAGATCTGGAAAATTTAATTTTGCCATTTAGATTTAATTTGCTTTGTTTTTTGTTTTTTTTTTTTTTGCAATATATTTAGTATAAAATAGATATTTTCTATTTTCTGGATAATTCTTTAAGAAAGTAGTTGGCAGCCCTGAACCCTTCTGGTTATCGTAAAGGGTGGCGTAGAGATATATCCATACACGAGACGACATTTTGAGTCGCACACTCTCCACATGGCAACACACAAATGAATCATCTTCAGAAGCTTGCATTGCTAGGGACAGTCCACATCTTGAGGATTGGAACAAAAATTATAAAACGATCAACATGGGGGTCTCCTTGGGTACACGGAATGGAACGGGTGGCTTTGATAACAAATTGGCGGGGGGGGGGGAGATACATGCTTGCTCACACACAATGATGAATGAGCCGAAAATTGGTGATCAGAGAAAAGGCCAATATGACAATCTGTGTGACTGTCACAATAAAACAGCTATACTCGGGAGAGCATCTCGGGTGTATTTGTCAATTTATGTGTTCACCTTTGAGATAAACAATCAAGTTTTTATATTTGTAATACCATTGATGTTATATTAGAAATCAATTTATGTATGTATCCGTGAGGAAAAAGAATCAATTATCGATGCATATGTGATGTAAACGGGTGTATATGGGTGTGTCTGTGATTTGAGCGATTAAACTTGTGTGTGTATATGCGATTTAAACAATAAACATATGTGATTTAAACAATAACCTTATTTGTGTACCTGTGATCTCGAAAATAAACGTCTGTATGTATATGTGATATAAACAATAAACTATTGTATGTATATGTGATGTAAACAATAAACTATTGTATGTATATGTGATATAAACAATAAACATATGTATGATCACAAAAATAAACGTCTGTGTGTGTATATGTGATGTAAACAATCAATGTATGTACGTATATATGATGTGAGCGTTTAATTTGTGAGTGTATCAATCTATGCACGTATCTGTTACAAACACAGATAGACACAGGTGTAATTATGTATGAATATATCGCCCACAAACACAGATAGACAAAGGTGTAATTATGTATGAATGTATCTCCCAACTTCACTGGTTCATTATTTCATTTGTTTCTATATTTTTTTTTCATACGCAGACGACAAACACGTCCATCACTAAACCCACACTCCCCCCCCCCTTACAACGTACAGCTATCCTCAATAAATAATAAAAAAAAATGTATATGAAAAAAAAATCGATTAGAACGTTTTCCTTAACGAGCTCGTCAGATCGTTGCCGAGTGAAAGGTTTGTGTCAGACCCCATACATCCGCCATCTTTTGTCCGTCCAGGGATGGTCGTGAAACCGACACACACACACACATTGTGACGTGGATCAGGCCGGTCGGCACCCACACAGACTCACATTAGCTAACAGAGGGGGGGGGATGATATGAGGAGTGGGGTAGCAAATGTGGACTGTGAATGAAGATGGGTTTGGGGGGGGGGGGGGTAGAGGGATGGAAAACAACCGGAACCACACCTAAAGCCCACCATATTTTTTGTTTTGCTTAATTAGATTTATACAGCCAGCCAATCATATACAAGAGTTAATACCTGCGGGGTTTATTTTTTTATTTTATTTCAGCTTTTAATCTGAAATATGCAGCAATGGCCGACTCTGTGACTGGAGGCGCCATTGATCGACAGGCTCCACGGAATCTTAGTTTGAATAAAACCATGGCCGACGGAAATGTGCGACGCATCCCGAAAACTTGTGAGTGGGTGTTGTTTCTTCCAAATGTGCCCCGTCGGGAGAAGCAGTAATAGGCTACAAAGTGACTTGGTGAATGGTAGGTGCGTGTGAGGAACGATGTCCCCCCCCCCCACACACACACACACTTTTCAAAAAAGGCCACACTCGACATATCTCTTGTGATTGTAACACGATCACAGATTCCGAAAGAAAACAATATAAATAATTGGACTTCATGGACAAGATATACATGAGATGAAACAGACTTACAGACAGACGGGAGACAGGCCGGATTGACAGACAGACGGGAGACAGGCCGGATTGACAGACAGACGGGAGACAGGCCGGATTGACAGACAGACGGGAGACAGGCCGGATTGACAGACAGACGGGAGACAGGCCGGATTGACAGACAGACGGGAGACAGACCGGAGACAGACCAGATTTACAGACCAGTCATAAGTGGCTACACAAGACACAATGTGAAGCCAGAAGCGTAACTAGCATTAGGGGCACACCCCATCGGCGAGGGAGGATTGTGAAGAGTATGCCGCCCCGTTTCATTTTCGTCATTTCGGCACAGATCATCCGGCCTGTGGGGGGTTGTGTGACAAATGACATGATTTATGACATCCGTTGAGAAGACACAGTCGGTACAATCCTGAGACGTCACCGCAGTTGTGTCGGCATACCTGTACAACGAAAATGGCAAAAAAAAAATCGGTTTCATCAGGCGCATGCGCGGTTCATTTTTTTTTTTTTCAAAATTTATGATGGCGATATTATCACAACACCAAAAGTCAAAGCCTATAAGTCGTACCCCTAGCCATATTCACTAATCGATGCTACACAAGCCACGCGGCTAGCTGCTTACACTACGCTATTGTTGTTAACACACACATGTACACACACATAAAATCGTTATACCGAAATGTAATGTAATTACTTCACTATCACTGGCCTAGACAGTGACCGTCCATACTTCAATAATGTTATGTGCACGAGGGTCGTTAGTGACTTGGAAAAGGCCAAAGACATATATAGAGAGATATATAGACAGAGATATATAGACAGAGATAAATAGACAGAGATATATAGACAGAGATATATAGAAAGAGATATATAGACAGAGATAAATAGACAAAGATATATAGACAAAGATAAATAGACAAAGATAAATAAACAAAGATATATAGACAAAGATATATAGACAGAGATATATAGACAGAGATATATAGACAGAGATATATAGACAGAGATATATAGACAGAGATAAATAGACAAAGATAAATAGACAAAGATATATAGACAGAGATATATAGACAGAGATATATAGACAGAGATAAATAGACAAAGATATATAGACAGAGATAAATAGACAGAGATATATAGACAGAGATATATAGACAGAGATATATAGACAGAGATAAATAGACAAAGATATATAGACAGAGATAAATAGACAAAGATATATAGACAGAGTTATATAGACAGAGATATATAGAAAGATATATAGACAGAGATATATAAACAGAGATATATAGACAGAGATATATAGTCAAAGATATATAGACAGAGATAAATAGACAAAGATATATAGACAGAGATAAATAGACAAAGATATATAGACAGAGATATATAGACAAATACATATATAGACAAAGATATATAGAAAAAGATATATAGACATAGATAAATAGACAAAGACATATACTGATATAGACAAAGACATATAGACAAAGATAAATAGACAAAGATATATAGACAAAGATATATAGACAGAGATAAATAGACAAAGATATATAGACATAGATAAATAGACAAAGACATATACTGATATAGACAAAGACATATAGACAAAGACATATAGACAAAGATATATAGACAAAGATATATAGACAGAGATAAATAGACAAAGATATATAGACAAAGATATATAGACAAAGATAAATAGACAAAGATATATAGACAAAGATAAATAGACAAAGATATATAGACAAAGATAAATAGACAAAGATAAATAGACAAAGATAAATAGACAAAGATAAATAGACAAAGATAAATAGACAAAGATAAAGAGAACAAAAAATAGATACCTATTATAAAAAAAATGACCAAGATAAACATAAATGGCATTTAAACAAAAAAAAATCAAACATAAAATGTGTGTGTGGGGGGGGGGTTCACTCTTCACTGGACTTCATTAAATCCTTGATGAAAACAGGAGTTGAAATAAATGGGTTACATCCCCCAGGACATTGTAACCGACAGAAGACATCAACATAACAGACGATGTGGCCCTTGATAGGTGGGGGGAGGGGGCGGGGGGAGAGGAGAGGAGGGAGGCGGACTGAGATATAAAGAGATCAGGACAGAGAGCACGGCCAATTGTGGGAAGTGTATAAATGAAAGAGGTTATGTGTCCCTGGGTGTTGTAATCAAACTCTATGCAATTGTTGATGAAAGGGGGGGGGAGGGGTCAATGTTACAGGGGCGGCGAGTGTGTCTGGCTTTAAGTGGGCGGGTCAAACATGGCTAATTGTTTATAGTAGAATACATTAAAAAAAAATAACGCATGCGGATAAATACGTGACTTAAATTGAATGACGGATAGAGACCAAATACTTCACCCCCCCCCCCCCAAGGCAGATACGATCAGCGAGCGACCTTTCCCTCAACGTGTTATTCGAACACGATTACAGATTCCGAAAAAAAATTAGAAATAATGGACTTGGTGAACAAGATATGCATGAGACGGAACAGATTTACAAGACATACATGTGATAAACCAGATTTACAGGCAGACGGGAGAGAAAGACCAAACTTACAGACAGACGGGAGACGGACCAGATTTACAGACCACACTTGTCTCAAATGTACTGTCTTGATGGATGAGAGGATGAATGACGTGACTGGTGACGGCATGAATGACATGCTTGATGGGGGACAGTCGGTACAATCCTGCGACGTCACAGCAGTGATGTCAACATACGTCAGCAGTGATGTCAACATACGTCAGCAGTGATGTCAACGTACGTCAGCAGTGATGTCAACGTACTTCAGCAGTGATGTGAACATACCTGTCCAATGGAATGAGATGTGAATGAGATGTCAACATACCTGTCCAATGGAATGAGATGTCAACATACCTGTCCAATGGAATGAGATGTCAACATACCTGTCCAATGGAATGAGATGACAACATACCTGTCCAATGGAATGAGATGTCAACATACCTGTCCAATGGAATGAGATGTCAACATACCTGTCCAATGGAATGAGATGTCAACATACCTGTCCAATGGAATGAGATGTCAACATACCTGTCCAATGGAATGAGATGTCAACATACCTGTCCAATGGAATGAGATGTCAACATACCTGTCCAATGGAATGAGATGTCAACATACCTCTCCAATGGAATGAGATGTCAACATACCTGTCCAATGGAATGAGATGTCAACATACCTGTCCAATGGAATGAGATGTCAACATACGTCAAGACACCGTTGATGTAGCGACGCTCCTCTCCATTTACCGCCCAAGTCGGCACGGAGCTCCACATATGGCTGGCGATGCTTGTATCAGGAGCTGAAGCTGGGATTCGAACCCACGGCACACATCAAGATGAACCCCACCCCCAACCTCCATCAAGCAGACAGACAAACAGACAGATAGATAGATAGATAGATAGATAGATAGATAGATAGATAGATAGATAGATAGATAGATAGATAGATAGATAGATAGATAGATAGATAGATAGATAGATAGATAGATAGATAGATAGATAGATAGATAGATAGATAGATATCAGATAAGCTCATTGGTCGTGATCTTTCGATGTCCGTCTAAAGCAAAGTTTTACCTACGGAGCCTATCGAACCATTTCTCACTAATGGAGACAGTTTTTGTAGTCTGTTACATCCCCGGCATATCCAGTTGTTGTGCCATTGATGTAGTCACTGGGCAGTTCCGAGTAAATAAATTGAACAGTACGTTTGAGAAGCTGAAGAGGCAGAAAGACAGGTTGTGGGGAAGGGACGTGTTGGGGGGGGGGGGCTAGTAAGAACGCCGTATACAGAAAGACAAACAGGGAAAGTAAAACATGACACAGCGAGAGAGAGAGAGAGAGAGAAAGAGACTTAGCAGGCTCAGGCAATAATTCTGTTTCTCGTTAACCAACAGAGCAAAGTTAGGGTGAAAAAAGAAAACAGATCTTCGGATTGATCGATAGTGATATGTGTGATATTCAGACTCTGATCATTTCACATACACATCTATTAATGTGCCATATTAGATCAGAGATGGGGGTGGGGGGGCAGGGCAGCAGCGGAATGTAAGGCCGCAAGCGGCCTTTTAAAAATAGTTGTGGCTGTCGCTAGAGAAACAGTAAAAAAAAAAGTGTTGTGCGGCCTGTAATAAATCACAAATATGATTTTTTTTTTTTAAATCACCAAGTATCACGCTATCAAACTTCCAACCCTTTCACAAACTTTCATAAAATGTTGGGAGAGGGGAAGGCGCGGGGGAAGGGATGTTGGGGGGAAAAGTCGCCTCTAGATAAAGCGGTTGAACCAAAGTATGTTAGAGTATTTCTAGATCAGAGGTTTTCAACCTGTGGTCCGCGGACCCCTGGGGGTCCGTGGGGAGCTTCAAAGGGGTCCGTGGGCAAGTCAAGGAAAGTAGTGATTTTCCTTGAATAAAGTATTGCTTGGTTTGGTTGATTGGTCAGCTTTTAGCTAAACAAAAAAATACTAGCTATGTCAATGTTTCAGGCACAGACAACAATGTGTAGAATTGAAAACTTCGCTTGTATTTCCTTATAGTTTCGTCTTAAGTCTGAACTAGACTGCATACTACATATACTTGTGCAGTGAGTTTTTTAGTCATGTCATCTTGGCAATATTTCTTACTTACTGAGCCTAGATCTAAATCTAAGCCTAGATAGGCCTAAAATAATCTTAGACAAAAGTTTTTTATATCAAATTGATGGTATACACTTCGCATGTTAATTTAAAATAACACCCACAGATTGTTTTAGTTGGAAGTAGATTTTTCGTAAATTTTAAATATGAAAATAGGCCAGAACGGTAATAGGGACTTTTCGCTAACGCATCGATGAAACGGTGCATAATTCTAGCGATGAACCTATTATGCTGTTCTGATGTTATGTGACTTCCTTATGTGACAAATACATTTTAAAATGTTAGTAAACAATTCAAAATATTACATGAGATTTGAATTTGTTTTATTATAGTCGTCGATTTAATTTTTACATGTGACGTCATCAGAATGTGAAATATTTTTGACAGATAGTTAGTTACCTTCTATAACCATCTCTACTCTGAAACTTTGTCTCTAATTTTTTTCCCTGTGAGACATGAGTCAACGGGACTAAACTGTTGTTGGTCATGTGTTTATCAATATTTGTATAAGTAAACTGTCCACGGCTAGTAGCATGGATACATTTGTGAAGAGGAAAACTGACTAGAACCTGGAGATTCTGATGATCAAGCAGCCAAAGACGAACGAAAAAGAAAACGGCGCAAGTATAATCCAGAATATATTTCATTTGGCTTCACCGCAGTGGGGACCAATGCTGACCAACCTCTTTTTTTAATGTTTTGCCCGTAACAGGCTAGGCCTACCGTAAACCTATAACATATTCTGGCCAACCTGAAGTACGAAAAGTTTAGGCCAGGGCGCCTTGGGCTATGGGGGTCCGCCACCCGGGCTTGGAATTTCTAAGGGGTCCGCAGCATAAAAAAGGTTGAAAACCTCTGTTCTAGATGATACTTTCATCTCTATTTCAGGATTATCCTTCGGGGTTAAAAACAAAAAAAAATCTTCAGCCTGGTATTGCCACCTCTCATCCATAACATCGGGCTCCCCTTATTCCAGCCTCGTCCACCACCTCAAGGCGCTCTGTGCAAACAGTGTGCTGTGTTGGACAAAGACCAAGTAGGAGGTCAATTCGATGGTTAATTTCATATGTTGGGCCTAACGCCCAGGGTCGTCAGTTTCCGGTGATGATTTTTTAACTAAGAATGGAGATAGTTTGTATCATAAGTATGTTTTGCTGGATGTATAAAGACGTAACACGAATCTTTCAGCTGGACAGAACGGAGATCGTTTTATGTTTAATCCTTGCATTCCTCGGTAATCTATTTCAACACTTGAATGATCTGAAGATGCAACCTCAAGGCGAAAACCAAACTGTGTGTGACTATAAAAAAAATTCATTGCTTAAACTGAAACTGTTTCAAACCAATTTAGAAAAAAAAAACAAGTAACTGACCGCTACATTTTTTTCTCTAAATCTGAGCTATGTTCAAGAAACGGATGATCAACTCGTGTCAAATGATGATCAACTCGTGTCAAATGATGATCAACTCGTGTGTCAAATGATGATCAACTCGTGTGTCAAATGATGATCAACTCGTGTCAAATGATGATCAACTCGTGTGTCAAATGATGATCAACTCGTGTGTCAAATGATGATCAACTCGTGTGTCAAATGATGATCAACTCGTGTGTCAAATGATGATCAACTCGTGTCAAATGATGATCAACTCGTGTGTCAAATGATGATCAACTGAGCAGTCAATGAGCCACATTTACTGGATCCCTAGACTGTACTCGACTAATTTCAAATGGATACGTCGGGTGTTCAGTGAAGGTATTATCTCTGCCATATGCTCACGCAGCTACCAGTCGATTACTTTGCATTCTGAAGAAGAGCGCAGTTCAATATCCAAAATCTTAAAAGAGTCTCGCTTGTCGAGTGGTGACTTCAGCAACACAGAAATATTTGCACGGCGATTATCACACAATGCTCGCTAGTTACCATAACCATAGATCATATGCGTTAAATAAACCCAGAAACTACGCATTGCCACACTGTCTGCAGACGAGCAGGATCACAAGACACATCAGTTAGTAAACATCAGTAAGTAGACCTCAGTAACTAACGTTCCTTAATTACTTTGTGGCCAGGGATTGTTTAAACACGAGCTGTGTGCATTCATTAGATTTAATGGAGTTTGAATTAAGGCAGATTTTAATAGGGGAAAATGTAAGATATTTAAATTTCGGCCTTTCGTGTTGTTGATTTATTTTAACTGGCCGTAGACTGCCGACATGTTGCTCCCCCTCTAATAGACTCAGATAATTTCACGTTTACATGTATATCTGAATAAGCCAGATAGCAATTTGTTACTAATAAAATCTCGGTGACTTTAACCTTATGAGCATCCCTTATTTTGAAGAATCTAATACCAAATGTTATCACTGCAGTAAGCTGCATGGGGGCCATCCATAAAAGACGTCCACCAATTTGTGGACGTCCAGAACATAAAATTTACCGAACATGTATTAATGAATATTTCGAATTTTTAAATTGGGAGAATGTAAACAATATAAAGAGTACATATTTACAAACATTTTTTTCAGAAAATCAAAACTCTAAATATGAAAAAAATTTCTGTTTAAAAACATTTTATTGAATTATAATTAAAAAATGCAAAGCATTAAACCACAATTATTCAGCGGGATTGAAATTCCGATTGCAGCCATTCAAACATATTTCGTATGATGACTACATCTGTTGGTGAATTTTCAATTTCTGGTTCAATCTCCTTGTCTGATACTTCTGCCTCATCATGTTCACAAACAGGAATATTGTAATGGACGACCTTATGTTTTTTCATTGCCACCTGTGATGGGAAGTATTTGCCGCAGAAACACATTCGCTTGGGAATTTTTCCAGCCACTGATGGATAATAGAGATCAAAAGGCATGCTACTGTAACTGTGATCGGGCTCCAGACCAAGCAGTGCAAGCCTCTGAAACAGTGATCCATAAGTACCACTACTACTCCCGATAGCTGCAGCCATGACGCCTGCTTCATGACTAACAAAAGGTACAGGAGCTGGAATGAAACGTTTGGGAAATAGTTCATTATAGTTGGTTCGTCTTGCTCCACAGCACGTTACATCATTACATTTGATGATCTGCAGAAAATATTGAGACTGTTGGACATGATTCCAACACCAATTCACAGAGGGAGATGGAAGAAATGTGCTTGTGCTGCTTGGTTCAACATACTGTGCATGCACATCATAGCCATCAATGACAGCCTGACTCCAAACTTCAGCGAGTATTTCTCCAGCCTTTTTAAAGTTTGCTTTTTCCAGGGTTTTGGTCTATAGTTTGACCATTTGCATCCAAATGGGACCCAAAATGATCATGAGGAAGAATGAGGCCTGACAGGTCATGAGACAATGGGGCCATTCGTCGTTCTACCGCGTTGTAGGCACTGTGACCCGGGGCATGACAGGCTATAAAAAAAGCATCGAGATTGTGCGTGGTAAAGAATTTATATGCAGCGTTCAATGTTTTTGGATAACGTGGGTTCTCGTCTGGGCCTCCATCAACAGTAATAATAACTATAGGCTTTACTAATCCACCATTTGTACATGCCACATTCTTGAAAATATCCTGAGAGACAAGTACATCAAAATCCGCAACATGTGAGGCAGCAGTACTGGAGTCATGTTTACCATTCCTTATTGATATAGATGTTGGTCCAGAATAGGTCTGTGGAGAACATGGTTCTCACATAGTTATTAGAATGTAGGATAGTTATTAGAATGTAGGATAATTATTAGAATGTAGGATAATATATAAAGTAAATCTGTCTTTACGTTTTCTAGCGACCTGGGTTAAGGACTTGATATATGATTCCGAGAGTAGGGAGAGAGTCAACTGACATTCTGGACAAACAGATAAATCACCGGACTGCCTCGGACTGTATTAGCATCAACCCCACCACATCTTCTCCTAATAGAATGTATGTCACGGATCAAACCAATAGCCGTGACGAGGGACATAGTGAAAACGTGCGTACCAGTTCTCCATTCCGCCCCCCCCCCCACCCAGCATTCTAGCTGTTGTCCCCTCCTGATTTAATTACTGTAGGTCAGCACAGGTATCACGTTTGGATACCAGAGTGACCGTGACTTGCATACCTTTTCTGTTCGTGGAATGGAAGGTAATTTGTAGTTCCCACACATCCGTTTGACAACTGACTCTGAGTTATGGGGACAGATCGAGAGGGCCCAATGATATAAAAGTAGGTTTTGAAATAGAGTAGGCAATTTGGGCTGAGGCGAGCGTAGAGAGTGGACGTGAGATGTAACGAAGTCCACTATAGTCTACTATTATTCTAGCAGTTAGTCAGAGCATAATTTTAGTAGTAAAAGACAGCAGTAGAGAAGGCGTTAGAGACTATTGTATTATGTGATGTTATGACCTTTGGATGTAAAGATTTGATGTTGTGAAATAAACACTAAGATTAAAGAAGGAAAATACGAAGCCTGCATTTGACTCTTTTTGTTGTTTGATGTTTGTACATCGTCATTGTAACCAGACAAACCAAAAGTAAATACCAGCACGCAACAAGGTCACACTGCCATCCTTGATAATACATGCAGCATAAACTGAAGGTAACAGTTTATGCCTATCTGCCACAACCCAATCATGGTCAGGCAAATGGATACGATATTCCAGATGCATTAGAAGTGGTGCCTGTTTTGATGCAGCTGGAAGGCCCAAAGGAACTCTAGCCTTGTCGTCCTGGCTAAGAAAGAATGTGCACTGACTGCCCATCAATACTGCCAAATCTTTCAAATAAGCTATAGATGATGCTGCAAAATGGGCATCTATGTGCTCTTTGCGCAAATTGTTGGCAGCTTTGATAAGTTTTACTGGAACGGTAGTTATGTGGCGCTTACCTTCAGCAGTCATATCATTGCGTGGTAGAAGACCAAGATAAGTTGCAGATCGGCTTAGGTTAAAACCAAGACTTAACAGCTCTGAATGTAGATCATCAAGCGTTTTACATGAACGGATCAATTCGCTGCGTCGACGGTCATCAGCAGCTCCACTCGCAGACACAATGTCGACTATTGACTTCAGCAAGTCAGATTGATCGCTTTCAATGCAAGGTCGGCCAAGCTTCTTCCTAGTGAAATTTTTGAGCTTTTTTGCTGCAGTGGGATTTTCTGAAACAAGTAATTGCAATGCTTCTTTCATGTCTGCTCGGGCTGAACGTTTTCGTTTCCGGTCAAATGAAAGGCGATGCAACTTCTGTTTCAGTTTTTTCTTTTTTTCTTCCAGTTCATTTGCGTTCTTTTTCATTTCCTCTGTCCATAAACCAGTTTGACGCATTGCTAGCAAACCAGATAGTTTTGAATTTGTCAAATTTAACTCCTATTGAGCTATCCGCTCGGCTGGTCTATTTTTTTCAAATTTAAGTGCATTACAATGATCTGTTTTATGCTGATTATTCTTGCTCGATAACTCATCAATTTTTTCTTCATTGTCTGTCTTCCCATTTTCAACTCTGAACAGGAAACAAAGTATTTTCGATAATTAAATGGTAAAAATGAGAAATAAATATAAAAATGAATTGATATACACAGTATTTACACAGTATAAAACTACAACTACATCTTTGATTAAAATATCGCAACACACAAAAACATAATACAAAATAAAAATTTGTTATTCATTTTAAACTTATTGCAAGTACATTTTATCATTTAATGAGCAAATTAAGTTTTGCTAAAATTTCTTACCGATTTTTTTTTACATATAAAAACATGACAGGACAAAATTTCCATACAGAAAAACACTTGCTGTTAAATCTAATGGTCTACATTCTACAATTACAAGGCTTGTACATACATAATTTAAGACAAGTGGCTTACTTTGAATTTGCTTTTGGCAATATTGATGCTACATCACAATCACCAGCTTTCGAGTTACCAGATGCTGTGGCTGAATCGCTAGAGCTTTTAGTAGCTGCAACATTGCTCCACATAGATATCAGTTTGCTACGCCTTCTGGCAGCAATAGCCTTGAATTTAACAATGTTATGCTTGATGTCATCTTTATTACGTTTACATTCATTCCAAAGTATTTGCAACTTTTGGTACTCTAATTCTTTTTTTAATTCAGGATAGGCAGAAATATACGAATCTTTAAATTCTAAATATAGTTTTTCCATTTTAAAATTTAAATCCAGCCGAACGCGTCTACCGATTGTTTTTGTTATTTTATCGGTTGAATATGTGAATAGGTTAAGTCTCCGGCGTCTGAAGTAAGGAATTTCCTGATTTATTATTTACGGACGTGAATAACCCAACTTTAAACCCAAAAAAAAAAAATTCTTTCAAAATATTATGATATATTTTTTTATTGTAAAGAGCGATAATAAAATTAGTTAAAATAAAAATGAACAATAAAAAAATAAAATTTGAAATAAAAAATATTTACATGAGAAAAAAACCTTTTGTGCCGACACTACAGTCGCCATTTTGTCTGTTTCGTTTTAACAACATGTAGGGGAAGTTGGGGTAATAGCGGCCACATTTTTATTTCCTAGTTTATTATTGTGACTGAAAGCATTATCAATGACATACTGTGTTATACAAATAGCCCTATGGAAGTAGTACTATATACCAATAACAGTTGGTTATGACTAGTCTACAACTGATGAAAAAAAAAAATTTTTTTGAAAAAATTTTTTGGCCTTTTTTACCCCTATGCTCGGGGTAATTTCGTCATAGGTGGCCAAAATTTCACAATCTGAGAACACACATATGTAACACAAACAAATATCAGTAGGTTGTTTTACTTTTTCATTTTATTTGTTTTAACTGTCATGTTCTAAAAGTTTATGAATCAGAATACTAAAAAATCTAGTGGCTGTATACAGTTTGTCAAGGGCCCCTTTCGGGGTCCATGCGGTCGTTGTCTAAGAGCATGATCACCTACCGAGCTCTGGCCAGTATTTGTATTTGTCCCAGCCACGTGGTTCCGATCTCGCGGCTGATGCGTGCCGAGACTTCGCTGACCGATGGTCAGCAAGCCGTGTAAGTCACGCCCATCACGCGTGATCAGTTCCAACAAACCGTAGGGCGATATAGGGACAAAGAGTGCCCGTCCCTCCCCCGCTTGAATGTAATGAAGGTACCAATTCCCCCTTCTATTTTAACCTTTCCCAGGTGACGGCAGCCACACTGACCACAGTGCAACACCTGGGAAGACCAAAGACGCAACATGAGGGGGGTGAATAAGGAAGTGGGGCAAAGAAACAGGGGAGTGCCTAGATTTCATTAAAACCAACTCACAGAATGTGACACAGTTATATTATAAAAAAAAATTGTTTCAGTCACAAAGTGAAGTTTTTTTTGTTTTCTGTCTGTACCAGCACAGCTTGTGTGAGCCCACTGCTGGCATACCTCGCATTTAATCCAGGGCTCTGAAGAAACTGACCATAATTCAACCGGCCGAATTTACCCCTTAAACTCTGGCTCCGTAACAAGGAGAGGGACATTTAGCAATTATTACGAAATGTCTGGGCAATATTGCCAATGAGCGATAACATAGACCTCACATGTATAAGATTTAATTTTTAATGCTACTTTACTAACTCAAAATCTCGCGCCGTATAAAATAAAACTCTTCATTTTATGAAACAATAAAAAAAAACTCACTTTGCCCGAATTAGGATTTTGCTTTGTAAACAAGAAAAACTTTAATGAACTCGCGATAAAAAAACTGCTTTTCACTTCCGGATTTAAGAAGCACCTCCCACCGATAGCACGCGTCCAAAGATCCTACATACTAGAAGATAAGGGGGTGGACGAATTTACCCCGCGGCCGCTATTACCCCAACTTCCCCTATCCGTCGGCATACTGCTGACAACTTTTAAATAATAAAACTGCTTCCGATTTCTATAACTCTTTTGTCATTAAACTGGAATTTTTTGCAGTAAATTTATGCAAAAACACTACATTGTGGACATCCACTCTGTCCTCAACCCCCCTTCCCCCCATGTCCACTTTAGTCCACTTTTTGCTGAACCCCCCTCCCCCCCTTTGTGTGGACGTCTTTTATGGATGGCCCCATGGGGAAGTCATTAATACATAAACTTCAAAAAAGCAAGTTTAATTTGCCTACAATTTTTTTTAAATGATTCTACAATATTAACGTTAGACTTTGGGTTATTCTTGGCTGTGTTTTATTGACTAAAATAATAGCCTCGTGTAATCAGCAATGTACTAAAACAATAGCCCCATGTAATTAGCAATGTACTAAAACAATAGCCCCATGTAATTAGCAATGTACTAAAACAATAGCCCCATGTAATCAGCAATGTACTAAAACAATAGCCCCATGTAATTAGCAATGTACTAAAACAATAGCCCCATGTAATTAGCAATGTACTAAAACAATAGCCCCATGTTATTAGCAATGTACTAAAACAATAGCCCCATGTAATTAGCAATGTACTAAAGCTGGAACCAAAAACACATTTGAGCGCAAATTTTAAACAAAACACAGCACATTCCTGCATTGAAATACATTTCTAAAACAAATTAAGATTCCCTTTTTCTGTAAACGCGGTGTTCTGAAAAAAAAAAAAATTAACAAAGACATTACCAGTTTGCCATCAGAAGAATTTAGCTGGGGGGAAAAAATCTCTTTCGTGGACTAGTATGAAGTCCCCCCCCCCACCCCTCCTTTCAAGTATTAGATATTTTCTCTGGAGCCGTCATCAAAACTCTTAACCACTAATTACGCAGTTGTTGTTTTTTTTCCGGTGACCTTTTTTTTATATCCCTATCATGACCGGGGCTTCAGAGGGTTTGAAGCAGAAGCGTAGCTAAGAAGGGGTACATATGTCCCCGGGCGCCGAAGTTCAGGGGCGCCAAATGGTATATTTTACATATAATATTATATGGTTTTTTCGAATGGAGGGGGCGCTAAAAAGGTATTAAAAAGGTAAAATGCCCCGGGCGCAAGTGGCCTTGCCCCCCACCCCTCGCTACGCCTCTGCTTTGAAGGCACCAGAGAGGGAAAAGGGAAAGGGCGACTTGCGTCTGTGTGGAAGAGAGCCCGTAATTTGCCCCGCCCTAACGGGGGCTCACAACCTCACCCTTCCCCCACCACCCACTTATTTCATCAAACCACATCTATTTTATAGACAGTCCAACAGTGGTGATTTCGCTCTATAAAAAAGCAGCGACTGGAATCAAACCATCAATGTCTAGAAACAACCCAGTACATTTGATTGCACACACAATGACCCGGGGGGGAGGGGAGTTACCCCTGCCTGCTCGGTAAATGTCAAGTCCACTGATGATAATTACAACAACCCAAATAAAAAAATAAATGAAAAACCTTTGATGGGAGATAATTGCGAAGTAAATACGATGAAGGGGAAGTAATCACGCTGTTGTTGTTATCACCGGGTCGATTCAGCACTTTGTATAATTAGGGCAACGGGTCGAATGCCAAGTCGAAAAGAGCATAATCTATCTAACTCCATATCTTTATCCATTCTTACGTTTAGATTCGTGTTTATAAGCGCTCTCTCTCTCTCTCTCTCTCTTTATCTCCCTCTTTTTTCTCCCTCATACACATACACACTCACACAGACATTTTTATAACGTGTCTTTGTTTAAATAAAACAATGAACGAATTAAGAACGTAATTGGTCCGATTTATGAACTACTTCACAGACGAAGTACACACAGCTATTAAATACGACAATTTAATAAGACAGGTATTAAAACATGCTCAGGGTTAACTAGCCCCCCCCCCACCCCTCAACCACTGCGAAACGTGTCCCTTCCAGCATTACTTTCTGGTTTAAGAGGCTGCAGTCGTCTGCTTTATGACCCAGGGTCCCTATATATATATATATATATATATATAGTCATGACTGGGCCATATGATATGAATACTATTGTTATATCAAGTCATATATATATATATGTATATATATATATATATATGAACTCTAAACCAAGGGCTCCCAAAGACCTACAAACGGCTCAGGTGACCAGTGTTAATATTAGTTGTTGCTTTGTAACATCACCCTGCACAAAGCACAACATAGTTACAGTAAAAAAAATAAAAAACCGACAGTGTTAGTGTGTGAAGTGACATACGTTTAATGAACAGTGCCGTTCTTACGTATTCGGGAGCCCTAGATAAAAAACACATTTACAGGCCATTTAAAAAAAAAAAACTTTTTTGGAGTGGTCCAAGGTACAGGAACATTAAAGAGACCCTAGACAAATTAGCCTTTGGGAGTTCTAGGAAACGAACATTTTCAGCTCTAGAGATATAAACCATAGGGGGGGGGGCCTATCCAAAGTTACATTTATGTCTCTAAAAAAGGAAATTTTGGGGGGGGGGGGGCGGGGACTAGGCTCAAAACGCTTTCAAGTCTTGGCAACCTAAAATCTTTGACAACAGAGGCCCCTTTGGAGCCCCCCCCTCCACCTACCCTTTCTCCGAAAAAAACTGTTGAGTCATTTTAAACATTTTAAGGGGACGGCATAAACAAAAAAAAAAAAGCCAAACCTGGGGGGGGGGGGGGTAGGGGCTTTTTAGCCGCGGGAGCCTTAAGGCAGCCGACAGCTTTGCCTATCCCATAAAAAAAACGGGGTCTGCGTAGGGCAGAATGAACAATCAGACGAGAGCGTGAGTGGTTATGTTAGCAGACGACAGACAGAGAGTATAGAAAGACAACACTGCTGTAATGTAGTGTGGGGAGGGTTTCAGTGGGAGAAGCGGTACACACACAAAGCTGATGTGATAATGGTGGATGTAACAATCAACATGAGTGCTGAATGCGTCATACAATTACCTTTCAGAACGGTTCGAAATGCCACATCTATGGCCGGGCGGTTAAACCAGCAGGTTGACTGTCTACCTGAGAGTCCTGGGTTCGATCTCTTGGTGATAACCAAGGGAGTTTTTCAGGGTACGATAAAAGTACCTTCTATGTCTCCCGCGGTGCCTCCATCGACGTTGCACAATCGGTCATAGTGGAGATGAGAGATGGACATCATACTAACCGCCCAATAGTGTTTTATAGGAGTAATACCACAATGGAAATCGACTCAATTTTTTTTTATCAAATTAACTGATAGTGAAATGTTTCTAAAAAATGTGCAAACGTTTTCTTCAACCCATCCTTAACTGTTAACCTTTTGCTTCTCAGACTAATAGGCCAAAAATACATGAAAAATATCTATTTATATTTACATATATTTACACATAATTACATATATTTATACACACACAAACACATGTATGTATATATATAAAGAGAGAGAGAGAGAGAGGGAGAGAGAGGTGTATATGTAAAGCACAGAATAAAAATGTTATATCTAACTGAATGAAAAAAAAAACATTTAGATCAGTTATATAGCAGGAATTCTTACATCTTGATGGCTAAAAAAAACATCTAGATATAAATTTTCAAAGTTGGCATCCCTAAATTTACCCCCCCCCCACACACACACCTCCAGGATAAATTAAATCATGTCTTCCATACAGATAAACAAGAATATTATGTCAATTAGTGCAAGTTTCTAATGCTTAAAGTAAAATATCAATGACAATGGTGTTATCTTCTTTCATGGTGGTTTAGGGAAAGGGGGGGGGGGGTTGACCTTATACTGTATAGTCTCTAGATAATTGACAATAAAATGTGGGGCACATCATAGAAGTTATCAACTTTTGAATTCAGACTTTGATAGGGTAGGCTACTTATTATGGCATCATTCAGTTTATCTTAGCTTGTTATCTCATGATACATTATCACTTCTAAGATAAGACTTATTTGGAAGGTAAATTTAATTTTTTTTTTTTTTTTGTATAATCTGTTATAGAAGGATTAGGAAGGGTGGTTTTAGTTGACACCTTATTTATGTTTTATACAAAACAGACAACTAGAATCCCAGGATTATCTTTGGGTGGTGAGGGGGGAGGGGTATATAATATTGGAATGAAAAAGTCCTGTCTGGGCCATGTAATATGAAGATTATTGTTATATCAAGTCATAATGTGAAAAGTACATTTTTGATAGTTTTTTTTTTTTTTTTGGGGTTATATTTTAAGTTAGGCCAACCTAATGTATGGACTGTGTTAATAATCGATGTAGTGTATGGACATTATTTACGCCAGATGACAGATGGGATGTAAAAGAAATGATAAACAAAAGGTTACCCATACTAAAGATAAACGGATGAAGTAATTAAATGAAATAAATATCACTGAATCTTAAAACTGAATAAATGATTTATTCTACAAGAAAACAGCTGCTAAGATAATAATGTTATCCTTAATTTGACTCAGTGATTGATTAGAGGTGTACTTACTGAAATATCTGTCGCTTCGCGAATGACATTCACTGAAGTGGGAGTGTGTTTATAAACATCCAACAATGTTTGTTACTGTTCAGCCTGGTAGTTTGATTACCCTATCCCATTCATAATGGGTGCAAGTGTCGAGAGATTTTTCCCGCCGATCAAAATACGGAGATCCTTAACTGAATAAATGTAAACGTTTAGTTTAGGTCATCTCTGAGATCCTGCAACACACAGCCGACACAGCCACATGCATGGTTTGCTCATAGTGTGTGCATGTTTACTCCAACGAAAACTGTATAAATAAGCAACAACAACAGAGCTGTGTTACGATTTAAATAATCACTTTCGCTAACCAATAACCGGTGAAAGTTAACAAATCCAATCCAGAAAAGCAGCCACAAGTACAGCTGAACTAGAGAAGACACATACAAAAAAAACACAAGAAAAATCTGTGTTATGTTTAGGCTGTCTATTTCTACACAAACGACTATTCCTAGGGTGGAAGTATAGGAATGCACTACGACACCGTTGAATACAAAACCTGTAACTTGTGTCGACACTGCCGTGTGCCTAGTTAAAGCAGCTGCGATTGTTTACACTCTTCACCGCAAATGCTAGGCGGACCGACCAATCGGGAGACCGCGTTGTGAACTACGGTACACCGAAACGATCATCTACTTTTTTTTCACAAATTGATTGACATTGTACGTAACAGATTGAAGAAAAATTGAGGTAAAAAATAAATAAATCTCCATTTCATCTTAACGAGTGTTCTGTCATCTGGCCTAATGGTGCGTCCAAAGAGTTTAAGGTATTGTATTCCCTCTCTTTTCCTCAGAACAGCGCTAACCCAATCATTTCGCGGCGGCAGTGGAGTAATTAGCAATGGAGCTGCCCTGACGGACCATAGAAGTGGCGCCACATTCCCTTGAAATGAAGTACATTCTAGCAGATGCTGCCCCTAGCTGACTGTAAGGTATGGGTGCCGCCTTTGAGGGTGGCCACCCCTACCTTGTTACGCCGCTGTGCATAGGCTTTGAGAATATGTTCCAAAGTTTTTAATGAAGCCAATCATAATTGAAATCATGAATATATGGTTGTCCGGCGGAAACTATCGTCTTAAAATGAACATATATTCAGCCATATATAGATAGAGAAATAATTAATGATATCTCATAGACAGATATCTAGAAATACAGAGAGGTAGATAGATAGATAGATAGATAGATAGATAGATAGACAGACAGACAGACAGACAGACAGATAGATAGATAGATAGATAGATAGATAGATAGATAGATAGATAGATAGATAGATAGATAGATAGATAGATAGATAGATAGATAGATAGATAGATAGATAGATAGATAGATAGATAGATAGATAGATAGATAGATAGATAGATAGATAGATAGATAGATAGATAGATAGATAGATAGATAGATAGATAGATAGATAGATAGATAGATAGATAGATAGATAGATAGATAGATAGATAGATAGATAGATAGATAGATAATATATTTTAACAAGTTTCTACACCCTCACCCCCTTACCATTAAATTTTAAACTTAATGCATATAACAACAATAAAAATACTTCCAAGACGGCAAGACCTAATATGTGAAACAGCTGCCAGTGTCCTCAGATAACATCATTAAGCGAAATATTTCAAAGGAAACTTATTTACCAAACTATGTTGAATGGCATGCATTGCTCGCTCTATGGGGTTAATAAGGATAAAATTGTTGGAGTGGTTGCTTCCGTGGGCGGTGAAAGACACTTGGATCAGAACTTAAAAAGGATTTCTCTCTCCCTTTTATTCTTTCTACCTCTCTCTCTCTTGGTCTTTATCCGTCTTTCTTTTGCACTACTATCATCCGATTTACCTTCTATGTGTCTTTTTTCTCTCTCTTCCGTTGTCTCAGTTTTCTTTTGGAGACATAACGAATCACATGATGAGAAGCCATTTAAAACGCTTCGTGCTAAAATACTGTTAAGGAAATGATCAGCCATTTTGTTGCTGTTGTTGTTTATACGTGAGGTCAATAACATTTATATCTTCATCGATTTGACATTCTGTAATTGTGAACTGATCATGCTAAGCTCGCATACAGTGAATGTAGTCGACATTCAGAAGATTTTTAAAAAATAATAAGGTATAAATTCAGTAACAATATCAGTTTTTGTTTCCTTGTCTTTATTTATTATTTAGTTTACTTGTCTGTCTGTGTGTGTGTGTGTATTTTTCTTTTAATCCTCTGAAAGCCACGTATATATCAGTGCCAAATATTTGTTATATATATATATATATATATATATATATATATATATATATATATATGACAATTGCTCACTCGGACAATTTTTGGGATCCTCCAAGAAAGTAGGGGCCCCCGAAGATAGTGGGGACCCTAAGCAATAGCTTGTAAAGCTTATACGTAAATCCTGCGCTGGTCTACGTCTAGCCCCAAGAACTGCCTTGGAACGGCTCTGAGAGCAGTGAGCACACTTGATGTGGTACAATATAATGCTGAATGTATGTATACGCATCCATTGATTCAATACCTTCTCTATCAAAACAAAGGCACGCGTAGTCCGTTTATCTCACATGTCAACATTACACATTTTCAAAACCATCTTCAACCATAATCAACCCCCCCCCCTTTCCCATCCAAGCCAGCGTTTCCTCAGTTTTTTTTCCGACAAAAGACTGAGTGGCGGTAAGAGACATTTTGTTCGTGCCCGTTTTGGAAGTAAATTTAAATTTGTTGTGCACAACCTAACATCGAAACATGTGTGTTGCTCTGTTCAGATGCGACCGTTGCATTATGGGTTGATGAAAGCTCGGCTCCTTGGGCGGGTGTCCTATTTGGAGGGCTGAGAGGGGGGAGGGGCTTTAATCTGGGCTATATCGCTCCTATCCCCCATTCTTTTTGTACTACCCTAGACGCCACCTCGAAGGCAGCAACTGGCTCTATTTCAAATGTAAGCGCGTGCGCTGAACATGTAGAGAACACCGCCCCCCACCCAGGCCGATTGGAACATCCGTGTTCGATTTCATTCGCCGTATTTTATTTTCATAACCCAGAACAGGAGTGGGCCAATAGGGAAGTTACTTTATTTGGAGGGGAAAAAAAGAGTTGTAGGGGGGTGCGGTTGTAGGGGGGGTGCGGTTGTAGGGGGGTGCGGTTGTAGGGGGGGTGCGGTTGTAGGGGGGTGCGGTTGTAGGGGGGGTGCGGTTGTAGGGGGTGCGGTTGTAGGGGGTGCGGTTGTAGGGGGTGCGGTTGTATGGGGTGCCGTTATAGGGGGTGCGGTTGTAGGGGGTGCGGTTGTAGGGTGTGCGGTTGTAGGGGATGCGGTAAAGGGGGTGCGGTTGTAGGGTGCTTTGAGGTCTAAACAATTGGTTATAAAAATTACATGGAATAAGCTAGTCAGTGGTATAACAATGGCGAATTAAAAAAAAAATATACGGGGGATGGATTTACAAGGTCTCAAACCCCTGTCCTCCACACCTGATCTAGAATAGGTAATTGTGCCCCCCCCCCTTTCCCAAAATAACTTTAGTGTTCCATCTCCGGATACAGAAGATCAAGAAAATAAGTTTACACCTTCGACATAATTTCAATGAACATTTTGTCATCCTAGTGAACTGTCTATGAACATTTTGTCATCCTAGTGCACTGTAAATGAACATTTTGTCATCCTAGTGCACTGTCAATGAACTTTTTTTTCATCCTAGTGACCTAGTACACTGTCAATGAACATTTTGTCATCCTAGTGCACTGTCAATGAGCATTTTGTCATCGTATTGCACACTCAATGGACATTTTGTCATCCTACTTCACTGTCAATGAACATTTTGTCATCCTAGTGCACTGTCAATGAACATTTTGTCATGATACTTCTGCTCACCTTGGCACCCACAGTCAGCCCTTCAGTGACTCAACACAGCCTTTTCTTTAAAAGTGACGACAGTTTATAAAGTACGTTTATTTTACTTTTAAAAAAATACAATGATCGGTGGCGTTTTGATGGTGACATCGGTATGCATGATGAAGAGCATGAGTTCAAATCCCAGTGAGCCTAGTCAGTGGCGCAACCATGGGGTGGGGCAGGGGGGGCTTGAGCCCCAGACCAAATCATCATAGATATTTTACTATATAAACTGTCTTTTTTCTATATGTGACCCCTCCCCCCTCCCAGCATTTTTTGCTGGTTGAGCCACTGAGCCTAGTTAACTGGTGCGCCCTTAGCCATTAATCACCCAAACGACCACATCGGTTAAAGGTACGCGAAAAATGATGGGGATGAAAAAAAAAGGGGGCACTGCATTAAATCAACTAGCCACCCCATCATCAACATCATCATCATCAATATGATCATCATATAAATCGTCAACATCATCAACATCAATATCATCAACTTCAATATCACCATCATCGACATCGACATCATTCTCATCATCGACACCATCATCAATATCGACATTATCAACATCATTATCATCATCAATATCAACATCATCATCATCAATATCGACATTATCAACATCATCATCAATATCGACATCGTCATCATTAGCCCTTTCGTCTTTGTGGGGTGTGTGTGTGTGTATTGGGGGGGGGGGGAGAATAGGTCTCCCCATACTTCACTCAGCAGTAAGTAAGGACCTAAATAGTTCAGTCATGAAGATAATTAACCACGATAGTTTTATTCGTTCAAAATATTATGTTTTTTGTAATCGATAAATTAAAAAAAATAATACCCAAGTACCTCATAAATAGAATGCCAAAGTGCTGGGAACTCCTAGAATGCATGAAATCGATATCAACTTTTAGTTGTATAAAAACACCAACAACAAAGAACAAGTAATTTAAGGTGTGATGCTTAAGAATAAGGGGGGGGGGACGCAGTTATTTTAGTGGGAAATGGACTTTTTTTTTTTTGGCGCAGTACAGGGGACTTAAGTCACGTAGTCAAACATAAGATTCGCACGAGTTGCTCTCCCTGGAATGATTGTCCACAGAGCATTGTACAAATGACTTGCTGCTCTGTGGCGGTAGAAAGGGGGCGAAGGCGTCTTGAAGATGAAGGTCTGAAATATTACACAGGTCACGTAAACACCAAAACACACACATACACACACGCATGCGCACTTCGCAGTCGCCAGCCCACACAAAGACAGTTAACGATTTTTATGTTCAAAATGAGTGGACACACAATACTGGGGTGCTTTAGCGGAGTCGGGCCTCATCGGTTGCTCTAAAAAAAAAAAGCCCAGGTATGGGCCCCAAAGCTTATGCCCCCTTCCCTGATTTTTTTTATTAGTGGATAAACACTGGGACTCCTCCTTTCCCCCCCCCTTCCCCAACGCCACAAAGTTATGTAGAGACGTTTTTTTTTTTTTATATTTGAGTGCCATCAGAGCCGGATTTATAATTTTAGGGGCCCTAGGCCAACAAAAATTTGAGGCCCCATTTTGATAAATAGAATAGTTTTTTTTTAAATGTTTGTATACTAATTAACATTTTGGGGCCCCCCCTTTATTTCGCGGGTGCATTAGGCCACGGCCTAGTCGGCTTGTCTGTAAATCCGGTCCGGAGTGCCGTAGGCCACATAGGTACATTTGGGTCCCCTCCCCCTTCCCCCCCCCCCAGGCCTGCTTCCATACTTTTATATGTGACATCAGAATCAAGGGTTTTTAAGCCCTGGAGCGTTTTAAATAGAGATTGTCGGGAATGTGTGAAGTCACATTGTGGAAAGGATGTGTGTTTTTTGGGCTGCGCATACATTGTAAAATTATAACTTTTTTTAAAAAAAAATTCCATGGCTCACATATACCTACCTATCCCCCCCCCCCTTTTTCCTTTCTAATTTCACGCATACAGAGCGAGAGAGAGAGAGAGAAAGAGAGACACGCACACACACACACACACACACACAGTAGAAGTAGTAGTAGTAGTTGAAGTAGTAGTAGTGAAAAATATCGCAAGATGAAAAACAGTGTTCACGTCAATTATTGGGAAAAGAGTAGTGAAAGTGGGACGGGAAACATCAGCATGTATGGGTTTTTTTTTTCAGTCAAATTAGTCGTCTTCAAGGCCGTAGCCAGAAATTTGTTTTTGGGCTGTGGGGGGAGGGGGGAGCTGGGCGGTTTGGGGGTGGGGGCTGTGCGGAGAGTTTTTTTTATAAGAAAAAATTGGAACTACAGCCCCCCCCCTCTAGCCACCCCTCCACCGCCCCCCCCCCCGGCTACGGCCTTAATTGGTCGTCGTAATTATACCGACATATCAGTGCACCAAGTGCAACGGGTCACATGTCCCTTAAGATATATATTCAGTGCACTTCATGAATAAAATTGTATATTTTTCTTATATTTATAAGACTGTTGTCCTATTGATTGTTTTTTTTTTAGGCAGAGATCGAATTTACAATAAACGTGTGACGCTCGATTCGCCTTATACTTCAAACTTGTCCATTATTAAGAATCAACAAAGAACAACAACTGCGAACAAAAAAGGCAATATTTTGCGAAAGCTGATAGCCTCCCTTTATTTATCATATTTTAAAAAAAAAAGACCATTAAAATGTCTTAAAACATAAAGAAAAGAAAGTTGTTATATTTTTGCCAACCCATTTCATATTGTATATCTATACCAGCGTGCTATTCTGATAATATTTGAGTTGACTGGATATTTATGGTCATAGAGCTGTGAGACTTATTGATTCCGTGAAGACTTCTAGTTCGTATATCTGTAGCTAATGTTGCCCATAACCTCAAGGTGGTCAATGGACTACAAGTTGCCCGTGGACTCCATGTTTACAAGGGCATACAAGTTGCCAATAACCTACTTGATGTCAATGGCTTCCAATTAGGGGCTATCCATTAATTACGTCAGCAAAATAGGGGGAGGGGGGGTCAGACAATTGTTGACAAGGGGGAAGGGGAGAGGTCAAGAAAAGTTGACGTAAACAATGTTACTTTTTTTTAAATTTAATATAATTACTTAATAAAGGAAAATTAAGCAGCGTTTGTAGTCCTGTGTTACACCCTCGCTTAACATTCAGTATTTTAATTGAACTAACTATATTCCTACTAATTTTGCCACATAAACATTTTGGAAGCCACCTTTTTTAGGGGGGGGGTAATCAAATGTTGACGTAATTTTATTGGGGGGTCTCTGGAAAGTTGACAAAATGTTGACAAGGGGGAGGGGGGAGGTAAAAATCGCCAAAAATTTGTTGACATAAATAATGGACAGCCCCTTAGACTTATTTCTTTTGACGATCAATGTAATAGTTTTGCATTATGCAACATTTCAGGGCTAATGGTCAGAAAATGTTTAATTATTATGTCATAGCTTTGGGATGCTACCCATTTTGTTGAGATACAAATTCATGCAGCTACCAGCTATGTCAGTGTTTTTTTTATCTGAAGTTGGATATGCCATAAGGAGAAATAATAGTGACAGCTGAGAATTCAACTCAGTTGAAGCTGAATGAAGTGTTTAATGAATCTAGTCATTCCTAACAGACATTTGGCCAATTACAATGAAGTCTACATTCATTCCACTTTCATAGCTAGAGTTATCAATATAATTCCAATGTTCACAAAAATCTGTAAAATAAATTTTTAATTTGTCCACTGGCTGGTCCGATCAGTGATTCAAAGAGCTTTTGTTCTGATTAGTCCCATTATGTGATGGCGACAACAATATGATTAGAACAATGTTGAGAATTTTTCCCCGGCAGTATGCGTGCAACAGCTTACACTGTTGTTTGCTGGATACAGTTGAAGCACATGAACATAATGCATTCTATGAGGTTCACTTCCTGTACCCGATTAGGTATTGATGATGTCCAGTTCCATCCGGTAATTGTACCTCCCCCCCTTTCCCAAAATAACTTTAGTGTTCCATCCCCGGTTACAGAAGATCAAGAAAATAAGTTTACACCTTCGACATAATTTCAATGAACATTTTGTCATCCTAGTGAACTGTCTATGAACATTTTGTCATCCTAGTGCACTGTCAATGAGCATTTTGTCATCCTAGTGCACTGTCAACGGACAGTGTTGATTAAACGGATGCTTGAATCTATTTGACGATGTGACAATAACATCAGATTCCACTGTAACCAGACCACAACACTTATTATTAATAATGCAAATATAACATCTTGAAAGTCTGCATACTTATAAATTAATACTTAATTTACTGTACTTAATTTAACTTCATTTCTATTACAATCAATCAAAGAAATGGGTAACATATCTAAGAAAGTATAATAAACATGTTTATTAATAAATGAATTCCAATATATATATATATATATATATATATATATATATATATATATACATATATATATATATATATATAAAATATATAAATTTATACTGTGGCACCACCCGATAGTTCATTTTTCTTTAGTTTTCCAAAGTGACGTCACCAACCTTGTTATTTCATTCATACTTTCCTTTAAATCATTATCTGACTATTTCCCATAAAAACGCAAATGAAAATGCATTTCAAGAACTAAATCAATATCACTTTAATGTTCAATTATTTTTAATGTATCTTCAAGTTATTTATCTAAATATGCGAGGAATTTTATCCAAATCGTGACAAAATCCACTGTATTAAAAAAAATCGCAGAAAAAATTATTGAACTATTTTTAAGCTGTAAACACCCAAAGAGGCTGTCCAAAAATTACGTCAACAAAATAGGGGGGAGGGGGAGTCGGAATAATTTTGACACTTGTTGACAAGGGGGGGGGAGGTCAAGAAAAGTTGACGTCAACAATGCTACTTTTTTAATTCATTTAATTACTTAACAAAGGAAAATTCAGCAGCGTTTGTAGTCCTGTGTTACACACTCCCCCAACCTTCAGTATATTAATCTAACTAATTATATTCCTACTTTGTAAAAACCGTGCCGTGCTTTTAAAAGACCCCACGTAGAACTAAATATGTACACACGATATGGTAATACTCAAGTGACACTATTATTTTTCCCAAGTTGTTGTTTGTTGGTCTGCTGTGCAAATAAAGATTTATGTAAGTACAAAGGCTACATTATATTATTTAAATATCTATATTAATTAGAAAATGCATTATTTGTTATATTAGACTCTATTGGAAATAATTGGCTTTCACTGTGAAATTGGATTTGGTCTAAAGTTAAAGTGAGGAGGTTTGGTACGTTCACGAAAGTGACTCTGCAGTGTACATAAATTATGATAAATATTAACATTATCTAGGACTTATTTGAAATATGATATATACAAATCATGTTTAGAATGTTCAGAATTATGAAAAATTGTTAAATAGGCCTAGGCCTAATGTTTTTTGTTTTGTTTTTTACATAACAAATTTAATAGCAATTGAATTAAAACAATTTTAAAATCAATCCATTTTTATTTTTTAGATTGATAATGGAGAAACCAAACTTTCACAAGTTGTACGAAGCATATGTAAAGGCATTTCCCAGCAAGCGTAAGCAAGACTGTCAAAGAGAGGTGACTGAAATTTGAAATAATTTGAAAAAAGAGGATGATTTGCCAACAAAATAGATTCGTTATTGACTAGTTATGCCGCCTTAGCACAGAAAAATAAGGCGACATTAATGAGCTTCTGGGCAGACCAGTCTATAAGAGTGTAGATGTCCTTCATAAAAAAGCAGCCACAAATGTAAAAATTGAAAAAGAAGTTGTGTCACATCAAACACAAACCATTCAATAAGAACACATATAAATATATTTAGAAGCTGGTCCATTCAGTACTACTTGTGATGAAAAATCTGTAAAATACAAAGCATAAGTACAAGATGAAATACAGAGTCAGATTAAAATTTTCAAGAGCTATTTGATTGGCTTGTATAAACGAAAAGAAAGTGTTGTTTTATGTTCAGATCAGGAAAAGGAACTAAAAGAAAAAAAAATTAGGTTTATGAGCTAGAAAAGAAACTGAAAAGAAGTTTGAACAAGAAAAGTAGAAGATATACCGAACAAAGAAAAAAAGAAACTTTAGCTCAAATTTGTGCTGAAAATCCTGACGTCAGCAGTAAATTGAAGATCCGACAGAAAGCTGGCCGACCGACAATTGAAGATGATCAACCGCTCCTTTTAAAAACCATTGTTGACATTGCATTGTATGGGTCTGATGCTCACGACAAAAGGCAGAGTGCTATTTGTCGTAGTGTTAGAAATCTCGATGATTTGACAGAACAATTAAACATTCAAGGTTTTCAAATAAGTAGAAGTGCTGTTTATACTCGGCTCCTGCCAAAACGAAGTTAATCATCGGAAGGCAAACGCCATGTAACAACTATACCAGTGAAGTTAATTCGAGCACAAAATGATTTACACTCAAAACACATTGATGGTAGATTTTGCACAGCTACTTTGAATCACCTAGAGGAATTGGCTTCTTTGTTGGGACCTAAAGAAGTATGCTTCATCAGTCAAGATGACAAAGCAAGAGTCCCCATTGGATTGACAGCAGCTAACAAGCAAGCTCCACTTTTAATGCATGTCAAATACCGCGTTACATTGCCTGATCACGACTGGGTAGTAGCATCTAGACATAAACTCATACGATCTGTTTATGCTGGTATTGAAATCCAAAAAGACTGTTAAGATAAACCCGAATCTGTAACGTATGCAGGCCCAACTTACATAGCCATCAGATCAGGCAAACATTGCTCATCATCAGCTTAAAGCCATGGACTGGATTATGAAAGGCTACTTGAATTGGAAGAGTTTGACATTGTTACAAAGGATCCAAGCAACAAGTTGATCAAACCGATTCTTATCATGTCTGTGGATGGTGGACCTGAAGAAAATCTAAGGTATCAAAAAGTTATTGATGTGGCCATCCATCATTTTGTTAAGCAGAACATTGATGTAATGTTTGTAGCAAGGAATGGCACCTCTTAGTCGAGAACTGTCGGGATTAATTTTGCCACATAAACACAAGGTCGAACAATTGATGAAGAGTTGGAAAAATTAAACTTCAAATATGCTGGTGAAACATTGACAGAAATATGGAAGAAATTAAACATAGATAATTTTCCAACAGTGGTAGAGGATATTGTGCCTGAAAAGTCTGAGATTAAAGTTGAAAATTTAATAATCAAAGATCAAGTTTGGTGCCAAAAATCATGTAAGAACAAGTCAGTATTTTCTACAAATTGTCAAATGTTGTGATTTAACTTGTTGCCAACCGATTAGAAGCTCGTACTTTGATATTATTGCTGATTTATTCTCCCACCTATTCCAGTCTGCCAAACTAATGAGGGCTTTAAAGTACCAGATGTATCTGATATAAATTCACACAGATTTCCATCTCTTTTCTTCAATCAGTCTGTGAAAGTTGAAAACATACTACCTCGATCGAAAAAAAGCATTCACAATTCTTCCATATGATATATATTGTCCATCTATTCAGTTGCTATTGTTTGAACGGATCTGTAAAATCTGTCACATTTATGTTGCTTCGCAAGTCATGTTAAAGAATCATGTTCAACAGCACCAACAATGTATGCCTGGGCACAGTCAAGTACTACATGCACCCCAACATCATAGCATTCGTCCAATGCGAGTGGCTGTCAAAAGACAGAGAGAGCTCGTGGCAATTATTGCTCATGGGGAGATGCTAAGTGCAGAATGGCTAGATGAAGAAAATGTTGATTTGTCTGGTGTTTCGGTTCCACAAGAAATTATTCACCCAGAACATATGCCAATAATAACAATTGAGGAACATTTGACATCTCCATGGGAAGATATAGAGGCTAGGATATAAGATTTTGATTTGTTTGTAAAAAAAAATGTTATCAAATTAAAAGTGAATTTATAGTTTAACTTTTTAATCTCGTTTCTGCTTAAAGTTAGAACAACTTTATAAATCATAATTTAAAGTAGTAATGTGTATACATTTTTGTAAATACTTTAACCTCTTTTCTGTTTAGAGTAAGCCTTTGTAGTTATAAATTGGAAATATCTTCATAAGTTAAAACTTTTGTTTCTAAACATTTTCCTTCTTTGTTGTAGTTGTAAACTAGTCTATTTTAAAATATGGTTGTTTTTATTGGGGGGGGGGGGTCTATGGAAGTTTGACAAGTTGTTGACAAGTGGGAGGGGGGGGGAGGTTAAAATTGCCAAAAATTTGCTGACGTGATTTATGGACAGCCCCAAAAATAGATCGTTGTCTGCTCTTTAAAGAAGTTAAACTTTTATGCATATAAAACTAAAAGCGATCGACGTTGTTGAAGTTTTGAAAATGCAAGAAAGAAAGAAAGAAAAGAAGATATTGTTTTAGTTTAATTGTGTAGCGCTAAATATTTCAAATTTAGTTGCGCCAAAAAAATTTCTTACACCAAATTTCAAAAAACAAAGAAATCCGGCTTAAATCCGACACATTTTAATAGGAATCGGAACCGGATTTATTAAAACACTGCCGGAATCCGGCTTAACAGGAACCGGAATCGGATTCCGGAGCAGTCCTAGTTGTTTCTAAGTAAGCCTTCACAGCTGCAAAAGTGATGGTTGACTTAGGATTTTACTGATTGGTGATGTTTAGTTATTTTGTCAAGTGCTGCAAGCCTGCAACCATTGGCTGATTTTACCAGCTCCATGGCTGTCAGTCAAAGTGTTGAGCGGAACATTGTTTTACTTGTGCATTCAATAAAATTGATGACGCAATTTGGAGAAGCTCATAAGATGATGACGCGATTCGGTGGCATTATAAAACTATGACGTGATTTTGGTTGGCTCTGGTTCCTTTTTTCTATAATTTATCACCAAAAAGATAAATAAAAAAATAATAAAAATCAATTTATTAAAAAAAAAATAAGCATGATACCAGGCTCTAACAGTGTCTCCCCCCCCCCCCCCCCCCCATCCGGCGACCTCTGGGCAGCCATGTTAAACTAGATTTTCAAAATTCATTTTCGATTTCTCTCTAGTATATAAATTATTAGCCCTTGAATTGATGCACTGTTAGATATATAACAGGACATATTAATACAAAATTAATGCAAACTTTTACAGATGTTGCTATGCAAGACTTAATACGATGTACAGAAAGTAAACGTTTTCATGGATTAAAAGGTAAATAATATTTTTCATAAATATTTCATCGATATAAAGCAGAACTGACTCATCACTGGTTAAGAATGCATGTTCATTATAACTCATTTGTTATACCTCATTCGTTATTTCTCATTAGTTATTGCTCATTCGTTATAGTTCATTTGTTATAGCTCATTCGTTATAGTTCATTCGTTATACTTTATGATTATAGTTTATTCTTTATAGCTTATTCGTAATAAGTAAAGCATGTTTCATTTCAATAGTCTACCCGTAACGATAATTATGGTCGTCTTATAATCAAATGTTTACCTAAAGTTAACTGGTGTATCAATACTAAACTGAAGACTATGTATCAGGGGATATAACAAAATATTGAAAATATCGAAGTACTTATACTAATCAATAACAATACAGACATTGGTTTTAAAAAATAGCTTAAAGACGAACAACACGCATCTAAAATCATAATTTTGTTTAAACACACATCTTTTGTTGATGAAATATGTTAACTGTGTGTTTTTAAGGGGCCGTCCAGTAATCTTTTTTTTGCGGCATGTATGATTTGGCACTTCGTGGAAAAGAATCACATTCTGGTATTTTTTATGACCTGTTAGAATTTCGTGTTGAATCTGGAGGTGAAGTTCTAGGTAATCATTTGTCAATTAGTTCTTGTAGTGCTCAGTTTATCTCGGCAACCAGTGCCGCCGAGAGGGGGGCAGGGGATAAATGCCCAGGGGCCCGGCGAGCTCTAGGGCGAGTTTTAGGGGCCTGGACTGAGCTGGCCAATCAACTTTTGAAAATATTATTATTAGCACAAGAGGCCCGTGACAGCTCTGCCCGGGGGCCGAAATTTCTGTCGGAGGGCCTGTCAGAAACTACACAAAACACTATGATCGAAATTTGTTGGTCTCTCTTGCGTGAAGACATTGTTCGTGAAGCAAATAATTCAGTTGCAATTTCTATACTTGCCGACGAAACAATATAATTTCAGGCATTGAGCAGCTGTAACTTGGTGTTAGATTTGTCAAAGAACACCATAATTACAAATTCATTAGAATTTGGATTAGATACAGCCCCGTAGCGTGAAAATTCTACAGCAGGGGCTAGTCATTCTACAGCAGGGGCTAGTCATTCCACAGCAGGGACCAAGCTATAGCAGGGGGGGGGGCAGGAAATAAATTTTACTAAGTAGAGCAAACGAGCAGAGGGGCCAGACAAAACGCAGGAAGGGCTAGGCTCCCATGCCCCCCGCACGCTACGGGCCTGATTGGATATGACAAATTTTGTTGGTCAAGGATAAGACGGATGTTCAACAATGGCAAATAAAGAAGGATCAGTTCAAGCAATAATTCGAAAAAAATACCCAAAAGCAGCAATTGTAAATTGCAGTTCACATAAATTAAATCATGTCGTGAACGATTTAAAAAATGTGAATGCTGTACGAAACACAATAGGAAAAATTAAGTCAATTATAGTTTTTTTTTTCTGAGAAATTAATCAGAGCAGAAAACTAATTCCAATTGTTCCTTTGCTATGTGAAACTAGATGGACACATAACTATAAAAAGTTGCGGATTTTCGCTGAAAATGTGACAGAAATTGTTAAACAACTGGAATATTTAGAACAATCTGGAAAAAGGAAGCAAATTGCACATTAGTTACTTTCTGCTGTTATAGGTTAGGTTTGGGGTACATTTTTTGTTTGTTTAGTTATTATACTTTAATGTAATAAACTTTCAGGAAATTTTGTTCAGTTTTATTGTAACAGCTTTATGATATTTTTTTCAAAATGTAGGGGGGGGGGGGTAAATGCCCCCTTTGCCCCCCCCCCCCTTGAATACGCCCTTGCGTAGACCCTAGGCACTTTCAAAGTCGCCGACTTTATTTTAAATATTTTTCAAGAATGTACCCACACTTCTTTGCGGTTTGAAATCTAAATAAACTTTCCTCATTGTTAATTATTCTATGCAGACTCTATGCAGTGATGACGTAGTAATTCAGGTGTTACATTATGCGCTTCACATTCGTTGTTTATCGTTAATCGTGAGCTTATTTTTTCTTACAAAATTTTAAAAAGTAACGAAAGTACTTTTAAATAACCATGTCTGATGTATACAAGAGGAAACACGAGAATGGATTTGAGAAGCGGAAGAGAAAGAAAAAGAATTGAAAAAATTCGGGTTCGTTGCTGCAATTTATGAGCAGAGACACTGATTGCATTACTGGTAAAACTTATAATACTAATAATAATGACATTTCATTTACTTCTTCAGCCACAATGTACACCAACAATCCCGCAATACCAGAAATAATGTGCTGAAAAAAAGTGAAACAACCGAAACAAGTGTTACAAAGGAAAATGTATCTGCAAATTCTGTTATGGGTCATGCTGAAGCTGCTGTGTCTGATTTGCCTACAGACTCAGACTGTATATTAGGGTCAGTAGGAGATGCCGGTTTGAAGCATGAGCTGCATGACAAAGAATATAGTTATTAAAGTCATCCAGTTTATTGGGAGTTAATTGCACATCTAAGAAGTTATTATGCTGTACATCTTCCTTCACCAAATTTGGAGTCAGATTTTAAATTAAAGGGTAAACAATTTGGTGACAAGATCAGATATGCACGCAAAAAATATTTTGCTGGAACGTTAACAAATGGAGAAATTGTTATGCGAGACTGGCTTCTCTATTCTCCTTCAACAGGTAAAGTGTTTTAATATGTGCAAGCTGTTTGACTACAACACCGGTTTTGCAAATCAGTTTATCGATGGTTTTGATGATTGGAAAAACACCATCGCAAGGATTACATCACATGAGAAGTCGAAGGATCACATTGGTGCTCTGTCAAGGGTGTTAGAATGTCAACAGACATCTAGAATTGACGAAAAACTGCAAAAGAGAAGCAAAGATTGTACAAATACTGACCTGACGTTCTCAAGAGAATAGTTGCTGTAATAAGATTTCTTGCTGAAAAAAGGTTAGCTTTTCGCGGTGACAGCCGTTTACATAACTGTTGTAACAATGGAACTTACTTTGATTGCATTGACCTTTTAGCTGAAGGAACACACTGATAGACACGGAAACCCCTGAAAGGGGAATGCATCATATATATATATATATATATATATATATATATATATATATATATATATATATGCCAGTAGGTTATATGTCATGAATTTATTGAGTTAATGGGATCCAAAGTATTGATGCAGATACTGTCTGAAATTAAGAATGCTAAATATTATTGAATCAGTATCGATTCCACTCCTGGCATCAGTCATGTGGATCAGCTGACAGTTGTTGTTCGCTATGTAGAGCGTTTTCTTCGGTTCATTCCAATTGAACAACACGATGATAACTACCTTTTCGATCTGTTGGTGAGTACTCTCAGATTTCATGGTATCGATATCGGCAATTGCAGATCGCAGTCCTATGACAATGCGAGTAATATGAGTGGGATTTATTCGGGAGTACAAGCTACTTTTAGAGAGATTAATAAATTAGCGTAGTGGGTGCCATGCGCTGCCCACAGCTTAAATTTGGTAGGCTCATCTGTTGTGGAGAGCTGTTCAGCTGCAGTCAACTATTTTGCCATTGTTCAGTCAGTCTACACGTTTTTTTTCGCTTTCGCCGTTGCGATGGTTAAAATTGACAGAGTGCCTGAAAGAAAAAACCTTTATTTTGCAAGGACTATCAGCAACAAGGTGGTCAGCACGAAGTGACGCTATTAGAGCTTTTATGCCAATTTAAAGGAAATTCGACAAGCATTGTCTGATGTTGCTACAAGCAAACGTCAACCACCAGCATCTGTGCATGAAGCCAAATCAGTCATAAAGAAGTTGGACCATTTTGAAACAGCGTCAATGTGTGTGACTTTGAAAGATTTGCTTCAAAAAATTATATTGAAAACAAAGCTCTACATTACCCTGGAATTGAGTTAAAGACCATCATCAACTTGTATGACAGTCTTGTTCTTAAATTTCATGATACACGCGATAAATTTGAAATGTACGAAGGTATAGCAAAAGAGCTCTCTCACAAATGGACTATAAAGAATGCCAGCGACACCGATTTCATGATGAAGTTGTGGATAATAATGATCCGGTTTTAGGTATGAGTCTTAGAGAAAATTCCACACTCCGTTTTTTTATGTTATCATAGATAGACTTTTACTGAGATGGGAACACACGAGCAGCCTACACAACACCACATGAAAGGTTCAAATTTCTCTGTCAACTGATTAAACAGTTTCGGAAGACAAGTCACTAATTGAAATGTACCCATCAGATCTGGCAGAGGCATTTACCAATGAATTTTTTTTGTTCTCAAGGATGCTGACAAACAAATACAGAATAGGTTGGTGACAAGTTTTCCAAATGTAAATATCGCTTTCCGGATGGATCTTTGTTTCAATTATTGGAACAGGTACTGAAGGACGTCATATGTGACTTTGCTAAGACAAATAGCCGAAAAGTTATCCATACTGTTTTTTTACAGATCTACAACTCTACAGCTTGACTTGCTCAGGTGATCATCTCAGAAGGTTATAAAATTACTTTAATACAAACATTATTAAATTTTACTTGCATTCTGAACTTGTTTTGACTTTATGCTCTGGCTTTCGTAGGCCCTTGAAAAGTCCGTAGGCCCGAGACACAGTAACTACTTAATAAAGCGGCTCTGGGCGTCACCATGGTTGGTGTCCCCCGGTGCGGAAAATTCAGGTTGTCACTCCCTCAAACTTCCAACATTTCAAATTTTCCTGCACTAGACCTTAGACAATTTACTATTCAATACTTTAGCAATAAAACGTGACTGTATTTCAGAATGATTTATATTACTTTCATTAAACTGAGTATGTAAACTATCTCTCCTATGTCGTGAAACCACGTGACAATATGCGTCCTTTTTTAGAACGTTTGGAAGAAAAGAACTCTAGGGTGATCCGAGGAGCTTTGAATTGAATTCATTTACCTAAGTAAGCTCCAGACGCTCTGCATGTTGGCACCCTGTGCTACTGCTGTGTATGTTGGCACCCTGTGCTACTGCTCATGTTTTTAACTATTATCGGTTATAAAACATGACTAGACCGAGTTCTTTCTGCATGAAATTTAAAATTGATCATTTTGGTGTCCCCCCCCCTTTTTTGTATCACCCGGTGCGGCCCGCACCTCCCGCACCCCCTAGTGACGCCACTGATATTGTCAAATTATTTCAAACCCTCGATCTTCCTATTTTGTTGACATAATTAGTGGACGGTCTCAAAGAACAAGTATTAGGATTATACTAAAGGAAATAACATCTGAATGCATGGGCATACTAAAACAAATTTAGGTATGGACTCCATAGGACAACACTTGAATATATCATTAAATTGTTGACTGAAATATTTCATTACCTTACAGAATACATAACAAAAACGTCATTTTTTAACGGTCGACAACTTCCGCCAAGTTTATTTATGGTTCCATTTTTAAAAATTTGGTAGGAAACATTCATCTGTGAACAAAAAATGACGTTCGCACTTATTTCTGTGGTTTTCCTCAATTTACGGTCGCCATATTCAGTCTTCATTGTCTGATATTATTGAAACCTGTTATCGGGGTTCCCTGCCCCAAACTAAACCGACCTACTTACATATTTACATGGTCGACATAACCAACAGCAGCCGTATGTTTTGTTCATATACATTTTCAACCACACTGCACTTGCTCTGAATGTTATATGATGTTGTACTGTTAGGTGCTATGATGCAGATGTAGGATGGAGAAGGTAGGAAATTCGTAGAAGGGAATGTGAGGGAGAGTGGTAGAGATTAGTGTCCCATGAAGAAGGCGAAGGTTTTGTAGATGGTAGGTTAGTGTTTAAGTAACGAGAGATGGTAGAACGGAAGTTTGTGTGTCCGTAGAATGTTGGTTGGTGAGATGGAGAGGTCAGGGGTCCTATGAATAAGTTATTTGTTGGACAGATTGTTTGGAGGGTCTGGGAAAGGAGGTGTGGTAAGATTGGGATTCCATGAAAGGAAGGGGAAGGAGATGGGAGGGGGGTTCGCGGAAGGTGGGGGTGGTTATCAAATGGGTGAGGCATTTTTGGAAGCTGGGGAGAGGGGGTCTGGAGAAGGGGGCTTTATAAATTAACTGGAGGAACAACGTTGTGTACTTTACCTAATAATCAAATAGCGAAAATCATTGGCATATTTCACTCTTTCTAAAAAAACGTACTTTTCATTTTAATACAAATTTCAAAGCAGTATTACTCCGCTGTGGATATTTTGCTCGTTCCTCTATAAATCTTTATCGTTTCAATGTATATAAAATATAACGAATTAGATTTAGAATCACCGCTGATGGAAAATATGTTAATTGATCAGGATATAAGAACTATTTTCGGGAATTTTAAAATATCTTCAGTGTTTCATGAATCATTTCATTCGTTATAAAAAAATAGAAATTTGGTGGTCAAATTTATGATCACTCGCCATATAAAAAGTGGAAATATATAAGACTGTCATCCAGACTGATTGTTTTTGTAAACAACAACCGTTCACCTTATTAGATTATGACGTTTACATAAGTTTAATAAACTGACGTCAAAGTTTGGCTTTTAAAAACAAATTTTGAACTCACCATAAAAGATAAAACATACTTAAATATATTTATAGACAAAGTTCTAAAGATGGTGGAGCCTATTTTGAAACAATTCTTCCTTGACCTAGTTAAAATCCTTGGACCCATTTTTAAAGGTATTGTTGGTCAACTACTTTCATTTACTATTTCTTATGACTGTAAACCAAACAAATGTTTAAAACGTAAGTTAGAAGTTCTTGTTATGCTTTTACACTTACAAATGAAATTAAAAACAATACACCAACTAGTCCAAGATAAATAAACAATACACCAACTAGTCCAATATAAATAAACAATACACCCACTAGTCCAATATAAATAAACAATACACCAACTAGTCCAATATAAATAAACAATACACCAACTAGTCCAATATAAATAAACAATACACCCACTAGTCCAAGATAAATAAACAATACACCCACTAGTCCAATATAAATAAACAATACACCCACTAGTCCAATATAAATAAACAATAAACCAACTAGTCTAATATAAATAAACAATACACCAACTAGTCCAAGATAAAAAACAATACAACCACTGGTCCAATATAAATAAACAATACACCAACTAGTCGAAGATAAATAAACAATACAACCACTATCCAAGATAAATAAACAATACACCAACTAGTCCAAGATAAATAAACAATACAACCACTGGTCCAAGATAAATAAACAATACACCCACTAGTCCAATATAAATAAACAATACAACCAACTAGTCCAAGATAAATAAACAATACAACCACTAGTCCAATATAAATAAACAATACAACAACTGGCCAAAGATAAATAAACAATACAACCACTAGTCAAAGATAAATAAACAATACACCAACTAGTCCAATATAAATAAACAATGCACCAACTAGTCCAATATAAATAAACAATACACCAACTAGTCCAAGATAAATAAAAAATACACCAACTAGTCCAATATAAATAAACAATACAACCACTGGTCCAATATAAATAAACAATACAACCCCTGAGTCAATATAAATAAACAATACACCCACTAGTCCAAGATAAATAAAAAATACACCAACTAGTCCAATATAAATAAACAATACAACCACTGGTCCAATATAAATAAACAATACACCAACTAGTCGAAGATAAATAAACAATACACCCACTAGTCCAATATAAATAAACAATACACCCACTGGTCCAATATAAATAAACAATACACCAACTAGTCCAAGATAAATAAACAATACAACCACTAGTCCAATATAAATAAACAATACACCAACTAGTCCAAGATAAATAAACAATACACCAACTAGTCCAATATAAATAAACAATACACCAACTAGTCCAAGATAAATAAACAATTCACCCACTAGTCCAAGATAAATAAACAATTCACCCACTAGTCCAAGATAAATAAACGATACACCCACTAGTCCAAGATAAAAAAAAAACATTGTGTATGACGGAGCTGATTTGTCTATTATATTCAAATTTAAAAAATAATTAAATGATTTTTTTAGGGACCAATTGGCGAATTCTATTCAAGGAGCTTGAAACATTTTTAAAAGGACTACCTGTGCAATGCAGTGATTTGAAGAAACTATTGAAAAAATTACTTGATGTAATGGTAATAACTCTTTACAACTCATTTTATTTGTAGATCTGTCTTTGGTCTTTATTTATAGAAACTCAGATATTGTTTTGTATCAACGTTGTTCAGACAATTGTTTTAATATTTTTGAAGGAGTTAAATAAATAAAAAAACAAATGAATAAATTTGTAGGAAAAGAAAAAGCGCACAGTTGAAATAAAAAAAAGATCCAATCATATTTAACCAATAAATCAAAAAGATATAATGATGCATGTAACATATCTCTGTTATAACTGGCTATAAGCCATAGCATGATATAATGATGCATGTAACGTATCTTTTTTTATAGTAGGCAAACCGTCCATCTCGAAAGATGATGGTAGCGCTCTGTTAGTCTCCTGCTGTTGGTTCCTTACTTGTTCACCATTAAGGATCTCTTTTATAACTGGCGTATAATTCATAGCATGATATAATGATGCATGTAACGTATCTCTTTATAACTGGCGTATAAGCCATAGCATGATATAATGATGCTTGTTACGTATCTCTTTTATAACTGGCGTATAAACCATAGCATGATATAATGATGCATGTAACATATCTCTTTTATAACTGGCGTATAAGCCATAGCATGATATAATGATGCATGTAACGTATCTCTTTTATAACTGGCGTATAAGCCATAGCATGATATAATGATGCATGTAACGTATCTCTTTTATAACTGGCGTATAAGCCATAGCATGATGTAATGATACATGTAGCTCATCTCTTTCATAACTGGCGAATAAGCCATGACTCCAAACACAGCTTCAAGAAGCTCTTTGATAAGTTTTTGGTGGCTGACAATAAACTATTTATTTCCATTATTTAATACTTCTGTTCTCTAAATTAATTTTTTCTATGGTGCGGCTCGTTGTACGCATAAAGCATGGCTAACTAGGAGACCAAAGTCAATGTGTTTAGAGAGAATAATCTTTAAGACTGTTGTCTTTATTGTAAAATGTCAGTAATAATTTTATACAATATTTTTTTTAATTAGTTACATCAAAAGATTTTTTTTCAATGTATCTCAATATATGAACTATGAAATATATTTTGTCAATGACCCATTTTCAAGATTTCTTGACGCAGCTGGTGAGTCACAGCACACGCTGAACATTACACACACATTAAACACACATTACACACACGTTACACACATTTTACACACATATTTTACACACATTTTACACACATTACACACATTTTACACACATTACACACACTTTACACACACATTACACACACATTACACACACATTACACACATTTTAATACACACACATTACACACACATACACCTACACACACATACTTTCCACACACATTACACACACATTATTCACACATTACACACATATTACACACACACACATTACACAGCATTTAACAACATATCACATCAATGGACCAAAAGTCAAATGAATGAAAAGGCTCGAATATTCTGAAAAAATCCGATTTTTCAGTTTCGTGGTATAGTTAATTTTTCTAAAGATATGTAAGCCATACTGCACTTATTCTATGTGCTATATATCGAGATTTATTTTTCATATAAAAGCTTTTCTCATCAAAGCTGCATTTACAAGCATATTTTAGGGCACATCTTGTTACTTTATTGTAATTTTATGCGCCATTTACAGAAAATGAAATTTTAAAAAAATTAATTTCATATTTCCTGCCAAAGAGTTCACGAAATGTTAAATTAAGTTTACAAAACCAAAGTTTTCTTTTTGATGTACTCAGATAAATTTTATAAATGGTATAAAGTTAGCATGAAAACTTAGAAAGGGGACAGAGAAAATACTCGTCGGAAATTTGCATTAAGTTAGGTTCGACTTATAAAGCGTTAAAATTTTGAAAAATGGGGCGACATGTTTTGAATCCGCTCAGGTTGGCACAAAAACTGTTTATGAAATATATATGTATTTAAGAGAATTCGTGAATTAATCAAATTGAAAACCGCACCTTAGAAACGTACTTTGTATTTAAATTCCTTTCGCAAAAGAAAGCTGTTATGACACAAAGACATATACACATAAAGAAACACACACACACACACAAAGACACACAACACAAAAACAAAGCTATGTCTCGCCTACACGTAATGTAAATTTAAAGATAAACTTTTAGTTTTTATGCTTTATTTTATGTTATATATCAAATATAACTTAATATAAGTAAATATTGCTTTCATCCTGGTTTAAGCGAATATAAAGGTCAGTTTAAACATGTAGCCTAACTCAGTTGTTCGATTTTATTTCAGACAATACTTTATATTTTAAGGTCAGGTAAGATACAGAAAATAGTTACATAAATAAACAAAGATGTAATGGTCCACAAACAATTAAAGGTTGCTTACAAAATATGTGTAGATAAAAATTGGAAAATAATAAGTAAATAAAATAAACAGAGTTGGACATTGAATAATAATAATAATTCAATTAATTATCATTAGGTAAGAAATCAAAACCTTATTCGGCAGAAGAAATGAAACAAGAGACCAGAGAAAATAGTCACACCGGCGAAAAAACCATGGCGAATGTTGCAGAGGTAAATGATAGGCGTAAACATAGATTAGATTTCTCAGTGACTGTACCAAAGGATGGACAAGTGGCTGTACCAGTGGCTGGACAATGTGCTGTATCAGTGGCTGTACCGGTGGCTGTTCCTGTGGCTGTATTAAAGGTTGGGCCGGTGGCTTTACCAGTGACTGTACCAAAGAATGGACAAGTGGCTGTACCAAAGGATGGAAAATGTGATGTACCAGTGGCTGTACCAGTGGCTGTACCTGTGGCTGTATTAAAGGTTGGACAGGAATCACATGTAAAATCTGCAAATGTTGGTAAGTGCACAATGCCGCTGTAGTCAATGACATTTTTGGCTGGTTAAAAATGTCTCTGACACTTACTTTGAAACTAAAACTTCGCGAATTGATTTATTTTTAAAAAGGACGTCAATAATATAAAGTATTTAGATAAACTTTTTTTGTAGTCTAATTTTATACTTTGTTTAGTTATACTATTACGAGGTGGTAGATTAAAAATAGCAATAATTCGAAAACAGAAATAAAGCAGACATACAGTGAAACAAATCATCATCAAGTAGCACAACAGAAACAGCAAGCACAACAGCACAACAGAAACAGCAAGTAAATCAACAAGATATATTGGCTGAATCTGAAAATTTTGTAAGTTTTAGGGGAAGTTTATCAGTGATTCATCACCATTTCATTACATTATTTCATACATATGTTGCTGAGATATGCATGTTGAGTAAGTCACACTACTTTTATTGTTGATTTATTGGTAGTTCAAACTCCGCCAAATTTTCTATTAAACAGACAACTCCTGTTACAAAATGTACTTTTCAAATAAATTGTAAGTGTTTAACAATTTTTCAAATAAGAGACTTGCTCGACTAATGTCTGTGTCCCACATTGGAGCTCTGCGAAATGCGGTCTGAAATTCCACAAATTCTATATTCATGCAGTCTTCTTGGTGCTTATTAGGTTATTGCAGCCTCTGGTATAATTGGGGAAGAGTTAGACAGGAAATAGAACATGTAGTACTAGTTGTTATGGGATATATAGCACAAAAAATTATATTTATTTCTTATATCAAAGTATCCATACAAGTATCTCCGTCTATCGTGAAGTATCTCTTCATTATAGAGGAAATGTAGCATACTTTTGGGGCTCTTCCATTAAGTCAACTACTTCGGGGTTAGGGGACTCAAAAGTTTGACAGTTATTGACATGGGTGAGGGGGTGTGTGAAGATTTTTGAAGTCAACAATATCATTCTTTTGGAAAATGAATTCCATGATTTTGTTAAAAACATAATTAACATTTGCGTAAGACAGAAAGCATTAAGATCTGCTGAACTTTATTTTTGTTTACAGTACTTCTATAAAATCGAATTAAATATTGACTGTTTAGCCGATTTAAACCATTTCGTAGCATATCCATTACGATGAAAAAAATGATCACACATACACTAGAGGTGGACAACAAGAGCAGCAGAAGTGAATGCACTATGCATTAAATTAATTGAATGTCAGAGTACGCGGGTCTCAAATAAAACTCAATCTGGAGCAGCCAATTTAGAAACTTTAATTAATTTCTCATTTATGTGTAGGGCTTTGCTGAGATGTTGGTAAGAATGTTGCAACCTAATAGCATTACAGCTATGATGCTTGGAAGTTTACAGCAGGTCAGTAAGAATCTGAAAAAATGCTTGAATTGAATCAAGGCCAAGGCTACAGACAATGGTAAAAGATGGATGTTCCAGACTTATTCTTAGAGAAGAGAGAAAAACGTAGAACATTGCGTTCAGAACAGTCAACTTGAAATTGTTTTTTATTAATTTATGGGAATGATGCTAGTTTTCAGAGTTTTTGCAATAACGGATCAAATGTTTGACATGACTTTAAAAAATTATTAATATTAAAATGTAGACATTCCAAATTATTTCATTTTATAATTTAAAAAAAATTAAAATAACAATGTTTTTAAGGATATTTCATGACATCAGTGCATAGCATGACACTAACTAGTACAATATTGCTTTGCAACAAGAAATAATTACTTTAAAACATGTGTATTATAGTTATTTTGAGCTGAGCTAAACGTGAAGTACTCATTTTATTAATATTATCATGTATTTAAAGTGGGTAGTGTAATACAATATTTAAAATTACTTACTAAATTAGCGTACTAAAAGTTAGATTTATAATAATTTAAATATATTATTCATAAATTAAAACAACAGTTCTTAAAATAAGGTGAAGAACTTGAATAAATCACAACAGGCCTGGGAAAAAAATTGTATTGACATTAACAAGTCTATATACTGTGTATCACATTTATATTGTTAAAATGATTTACAAAATAATTTATCAAAACACATACAGATAATGTATCTCCTGTCAATAGTTGAGTGCATTTGTCTGAGAGTCTGTGTCTACAGCCAGCATGTGTGTGTGTGTTTGTTTGGAGGTGCCTGAGAGTGTATCTGTTAACAGTAATGTATGATACAATGAAGAGCTGTCTTTAATGTGACTTTTGTTATACACAACATTTAATTTGATCTTAAAACATTTATCCCTAACTTGATATCATCAATCAGCTGAATGTTTATGGAATTAAAATTGTATTCTTATTGTTATAAGCTAGATATTTGCACCCATTGTCATCAAGATTATGTATCAGTTTCCTTTCTTTCTTTGAAGAAAATCTTTATCCATAGCTGAATGCTTTAGCCAAAATGTGCAACTATAAAGCACTGCCCACTTTTCATTAATGAAAACACGAATATATAATTATATATTTGTTTTCAGTTACTATTTTAATGAAACTAGTGCATCAAGAATCAAAATTGAGAATTGATGTTTATGGGAAGAATCAGAAGTGAATCGGCATCGATAAAATTTCTAGAATCATCACTAATTGATTATATAAGGATGAATACAAATGTAAAAAATAAACTTACCTGTACAAAAACAGCATCACGCCAACTGTGAGGATATGGACCAACTATCTGCACGATAATAACTGGCCGATTTAAAGATACTAAAGGTCCTGCAATAAAAGCTGGAAGAAAAAAAAAATCCATAAATATATTTTTTATCAACTATTTTTCAATATAGCTTATTTTTTATCTTATTTAAATTTGAGATACAATAAAGAAGCAAATATTAATGTACATCAGATACAGATTTTTGTTGAAATACAAACCCTTAACTTCAAATTTGCTTAAAAATTATCCACATAGATAAAAAATTATATCTAACATACTTACGAGCGAATTCATGGACCAGGTTACAAAGTAAGGGACTTGCGTTAGTCTCTTCTGTCAGCCCTTGATATTTAAGATGAGTGTATGTTTGGCCATGAAGAAGGGTATCGTCTATATAGTTAAACAAAACAGCAAATGCTGAAATAGTAAAAAATAATCTGTGGGCATTTAGTTAAAAAAAATGAATTAAATTTGATAAACAGATGTTTATTTCAGCTACTATTACCGCATTTTTCCTGATGCAGAGCTTCATCTTTGAGAAGACAATCAGGAGTGCAATAGTGAACATATTTGCAGTCAGCACATACCACGCTGTCATCACATGTCTTTCCACAATGGAGGCATGTGACTATAGTCCCCTCAGGCCTATCTGTACCCTTTTCTTGAAAATATCGTATCTCTTCTCCTGGAATTACAGGAAATAGAAACATACAACAAACCTAATGTAGTGGAAAGTGCTTGCTGCTAGATAACTGAAAATCCCGAAAGGCTGGAGCTTTTTAATATTTTCCTCCCTGTTATGTAGAATCTAAATGTGTGCCAAATTTGAGCCTTTTCACTATATAAGAGCAGGTCCAAAATTGAGTTACAAACAAGGTTTGAGGAAAAAACTTTTTATTTATCATACCTTTTGAAAATTCACTCGATACTTGACAGTTTTTAGCAGGTGATATTTTTGAGGCATTATGGAATGATGAATTCTTTTTAAGTGAAATGTTGTCATCGTGACAACACACTCTACTGCAATAGCTGCAAAGTTGAAAAGCAGTATTTTCAATCTCAAGTTTGCATAAAAATATTTTATATATCTCTCAAAGAATAAAGTACACCTTTTAAAGGACCAAGTTGGTGGAGATTTCCGGGTCCTAAAATTACCTGGCAGTAGCCCAGATAGTCTTACAGTGATCACACATTTCCATTTAAGGACAAACACAATCCCAAAAAAAAAAAACTCCCATTCAATTTTAGAAAATCTCATAGATTTTAAAGCAATCTTATCAACTCATGTACATTATAGCTCTTAAAAAAAAGGTGAACTTTACTTCATTTACCCTGATGACTCAACAAGAGCTTTGAATGGCTCATTGCTTTAGTTTTAGTTGAATTAAAAGAATGAGCCCGATTTCACCACTTAGCTCCCACTAAGTGACCTTTAATTGTATTGAGTGCTTGTAATTGATGCCTCGACTCACTGGTTTGCCAAGAGGGTCATACTGCTGTGTTAAGTTATCACTAAGACTAAACACACATGTACTTCACTCTGTAGCTGCTCTTTATATATATCATTTTGACATAATGGTACTTTTTTAATAATCGCAATGTTTCATTACACTGCCAATAGTGATCCTCTATTTAGATTCAGCTCCTCACTTCAGCCTGAAGTTCGGGTAGCTCTGCTGTATCTAGCCTTTGTAATAACTTAAATTACTGAGTTATCTTTTGAGTATTTTCCAGTAATTCAGTAATTTGAAGTTTTTAGTTCGTGTTTCTTTTCTGCTTGGGTTTAGTTTCTGTTCTGTTTGTTTGGATTAATTGGTGAATTGTAAGCTTATTTGATTTCTATTAATCAGAGGCTGTTTTTTCCAAATTTTTGTAATTAATTTATTAACTCTTTTAAATACAACTGTATAATCATTATTTTTTAGGGAAAATTGACTTAGAAATGTTGATATGGATTTTATGGAGGATTTCTTAAAACGACCAGGGCCTATACTAAAGGATGAACTGCACCAGGGCATCCAGGTCACAATAGGGCTCGCTCCCATAAAGTTTATTTGATTGAGGGGTCAATTCTGTGGTCAGAACCTGTTAAGTGAAATGTAGTCATGTAAAGAGGGCATGTTTGGAGAACATGTGCTCTGCATTCTCTGGAGACATCCCACATGGGCAGTCCTCACTGTTTCCAATGCCCAGCCTTGAACATGTGGGTTGTCTTAGTCTGTTGTGCCCAGTTCTCAGTCTGAAGGGGGGGGGGGGGGGGGGGGGGGGGGGGGGGGGGGGGGGGGGGGGGGGGGGGGGGGGGGATAATATTTTAAAGGGGTTTGTCTAAAGATTAATAATAGGGGGGGGGGGGGGGGGGGGGGGGGGGGGGGGGGGGGGGGGGGGGGGGGGGGGGGCAGTGCCGGCCTTAGACATTTTTGTGATATAGGCAAGGACAAAAATGCCGCCCTCTTTAGTTTCATTTTTCTAAGAAAACTCTATAAATGCTATTTATTTTGAAGTAAATCCAAATTATGAAAATGAAAATATGATGTATTTATAGCAGGCCCGTAGCGTGCGGGGGGAGGCAGGGGCCGGACCCCGCGTTTTGTCTGGCCCTTCCTGCTTATTTGTTCTACTTAGTAAAACGTATTACCTGGCCCCCCTGCTATTGCCTGGCCCCTGCTGCAGAATGTCTGACCCCTGCTGTAGAATTTTCACGCTACGGGGCTGATTTATAGTTTTATTACTGGTCTTCATTCTTCATAACACATTTTTAAAATTTGGCAACTTTATACAAGTTAAAGAGTTTTAAGTAAACGTAGTGTATTTTAGGAAATTTTTTTTTTGCTAAGTTTAAAAAGTAATGAAAAATTTAAAAAAATGAAATGTCATGTTCATTAAGCATTAAAAAGATTGAAGAGAATTCAAGAAAAATATGCTTTTCTAGCTTTTGCAGAGGCAAACTCTTCAATTACTTCGGTCAGATCCAAATTATCTGCAATCGTTATAGATATTGTAGCAAAACCAACCAAACGATGCTGAGACTTTGTAGAACGACAATATATTTTTATGAGATTGAGCGAAAAGCTTCTCTCTGCACTCGCCACTGTTATCGGGAGTGTAAGCAAAATTCGCAATGCCACGTACACATTCGGAAAAAGAGCAAACAAGCCCATTCCACATAATAGTCTAATATAACTCTAGGGCTTGATTTTTCTGTAATTCTCCTTGTATAAGCCAATAATTCATCACACAGTTCTGTTGCATTAATGTCTGCTGCAGGCCCGTAGCTAGGTCAAAGTAAGTAGGGGGCACCAATACCCAGCAAGGGGGCACCTGTACTTTTTCTTTATTTTTTCCTCTTTTCTTCTTTAAGCGGGGGGCACTCCATACCTAGCGAGGGGGCACGGCCCCCCAGTGCCCCCCCTTGGCTACGGGGTTGGTCTGCTGAATCTTCCTGGCTCGAGAATTGGATCATCTGAAACTTCATAGTCAAATTATCCCTTTCTTAGTCGAGATCTTATTTGTATTTCCGTAGGTAAATTGCACTCAATATCAAATTTTTCAGACAATGATTTAGCTGTTGTAATTGCTTTTGCAAAACCTTCATCTGTTCTATAATTCTGGAGCATAGTTTTAGTTGCATTCAATTGTTGAATTGATTTCTTTAAATCAAGATCTTTTTCTTGAAATGTTTTGCTAGATATATTGATCTCAAATAAAACATCATATCAAATCACTAATGAACAAATAAACTTGAAATCGAGTATTTTTTGTGCAATTCCCTTAGCTTCTGCACGGGACTGGGTTCCGCGTGGTCCAGAAAGTGAAATGTCATCAGCAATTGAAACTAGTGCATCGTAAATTTCAACTGTTTGGTATCGAATTGCCTTCACAACATTAACTCGACTTTCCCAGCGTGTTGCGCATAACTTTTTAACAGTTAAACCTGCTGCCTCTTTGTGTATATATTTTGAATAACCTCATAAAAACCGTACTGCTTCCAAACAACAGTTTACGGCATCATTCACCACCAAATGCACATTGCATGGGACATAAAAGGCTCTTCAATTTAGCTCTTTAACTCTTGCTTGGACACCATTGTATTACCCGCATGTTCGCTCTGTTATCGTAGCGTTGTCCCCTCATATCATATAGACAAATGCCCGAATCTGACAGTTCTTTAAGTAAAATTTCCACCATACTTGCACCTGTACATTTTTCAAGTTCTACGAGTCCAATGAAGTGTTCATTGATAGAAACTTCTGAAGGTTTGTCATTTGTCGATTCATTTGCTGTAACAAAACTAACAATCAAGGCGGTAGCCAGGATTTTGTTTGGGGGGGGGCTGTGCGGAGAGTTTTATATAAGAAAAAATTGGAAGACAATGATAAAGAAGTATATTTTATAATAAGATTTGATTTTTTAGAATTAATTGGGGGGGGGGGGCTGCAGCAAACAACTATAGCGTAATATTTTGCATTTTAGATCATTTATCATTTTCTATTATACCTTCTTACTCAACAGTTGAAGTCAGCAATAACTTTAACAAATTTCAAAAAATTTCCTTTATGAGGTGTATATAACCGATCAGACTGCCCTCTCAGGGGTAAATTTTGAACTCCATGTACTCTGACCAAAGATAGTGTTCTTTCTAATACATCTTTCCAGTGTTTCGCTTCACAATTTATAAGGCGCTGATTCACTTCATCAATAGTTTTATTATTTGTTATCCTCATTTTTAGTTCTTTCCAATCATGATAACTGGTTAAATGATCTGGAGATTTTTCATGATCCTGCAATATACTTGACAAATTTTTCCAGTCACAACTGTCATGTGTTGCTAAGGCAGATTTACTCCTGTTATATATTCTGCAACAAAAACAATATACCTTATCTACTGGCGTAGAATACATCAACCATTTCCTTTTTAAAGTTTCTCCGTTAGCCAGTTTGCGTGTATAGCGATAATTAGAAAATTGTCTCCCACTTTCATCTTTTGGATAACTAGACTCAAATTTGATTTGCTTTCGATCATGCTGAATAAGAAAACAACGAATATTATCACTTATATTTGGCCATTTAGCAGGATCCTCCATTATATCTGAATCTAATTTTGTTAAATGCAAAAGAAGAAAATAGTTTTGAAAATAGTGATGTCATAATATTGATATAATAAACTAAGATAGAGCGTTAATCCATGTGACCTATTTGTTGTCGCCACTCTAATCAATTTTGTGCTCTTATTTAATTCTACACTTTCTCAAATTCATTTATTTTATTTTTAATTTGTACATTTTTTTTTATTTTGCTGAGATTTGCCGCTCCTTGAAATAATGCTGCTCTAGGCAGCTGCCTATATCGCCTATACCTAAAGCCGGCACTGTCCCTAACCTATTCCTAACCCTAACAATAGGCCCGAAAACAAAAAAAAAATATGCAATAATAAGTATGGCTGGTACCCAAAAAAAAAAAAAATTCGGGTTCGGTCTGACCGAACCGTAGCTACTGTCTATTTGTTTTATTTTACGGCTGTTTGATTTAAATACGGCCAACTTTTATGGAAGTATCGAGAATGAAAAGCGAGGTATGAGTGATCCAGTTAACAAATCTTAATACGTTAAAATATTTAAAACTTACTAAAATTCATCACAATTTTCGGAAACGATTCTAAATTTATACAGGAATCTTTTGCGACATTTTTTACACGGCATTAACACTTGAAACCATTTTTTGTCCGATTTGTTGAGTGATTTACCGGGCAAACTTTCCATCTTCTAAAATTTTCAAACAGTTTAGTATACTTGAAAAAGTAAATGTACATTTGAAAATTTTAGGCAAACATCATTTGAACAGGATATTTACTCTAAATAAAATTTAACGCTCATTTATATGTATGGCAGTGTTTAGAGTGTACACTTTTTTTTTGGCCTTTCTTTTTCCTGTTAAAGTCATTTCATTTTCGTTATCGGTTATTTACTTGGATGACATTTTCGGAAAACTCCGATAGAGATTACCTATAATTATATACATATATATTTATGATTATATATATAGGCCATGGCATATGCCTATACAAATTATGACATATATTAAAATAAAATTATTTATATTCTTACAGTAATTAAAATGTAACTTCTTCATTCTTCATAGTATTTGGTTAGTCTTTAAATTTATACAATTGTTTTCTATTGAATTATCTGGTAAATAACTCACCAATTTACTTCAACGCTATTTTTTTTTTAATTTTGCCGTGAGCTAAAAATAAAATAGAGTTTGGTGTGAGAACAACGGAAGGTTATTCTTTTATAGTTCAGTGACTTTCTTTTATCACTATCTCTCTACTGTAACAGATATTAATGTAAACAAAAAAGAATGAATATGTAATGATAAATCCTGAGGTAGACATGTCTTTAAATTCATTATTTATATTAAATGCATTTCGTACATCGACCGTTCCAACTTTGTTAGTAGTTACTAGTAGTAAGATGGCAAGCCCAAGCTATTTTAACTTAAACTTGTCAAGTTTTAAGTACTAGTATAGACTATAGTCTATAGTAGTAGTAGAAGAGTCGTGAAGTGACTAGAACTTAAACATGATCTGACTCTGAGTTTACATGATTCTTTTAAATCTTAATGTAAAGATCTTAGTGTGTATCAAAAGAAATGGACTGTAAAATTGCTCGTAAATAATTCTGAGTTACTAAACTTACTTTTAAAAAATATTTTCATTGTATTTTAAAGTAAACACCATCATATAAGGTTGTGACATCACATGTGCTACAGCCGACTCACTTACTATTCAAAGAAATATAGGCACAGAAAATATTTATTTTAAGTCCATTTCATTTAATACGCACTAAGATAAATAAACTTTTATTGCCATATTATTATGATATCTGCTATGGCCATTGCTGCCATTGCACTATGACCTTTCAATAACTTTCATCTGTCACTGCAACCTTTTGAATTGCTGGCCACAAAGGCTTAAATTTGACAGAAGGGCCAAAAAAGAGATGATGTGATTATATGAACTTAATGAACTAATAAAATTTAAACATTAAAAGTTTTTGGAGCATTGGCTGGATCAAACAACCTAAGTGGGTCTTATAGAATTTCATCAAGAATCTAACCTTACATGTACTCTTACACAATTCAACTCTCATCTTTTGATGACTCTGCAATTGTCATCTCTAGTTCCTTTAATCGTACAGTCAATTTGACTGATTATATATTACTACATTTGACATTTTTAAAATATTAGCTCTTTAGCCTGTCTTCATTAATTATGTGTTTCACTTTTGCTTCTTAAGACTGAGGAATCCAGTAAAAGTTCAGACATTTCTCTAGGACTTAGTAAAAGTGAATTAGATGAACAGTTCCAGGAGTTAACTTTTAGGTTGGCAGATTTCATCAGTTCTGTAGGAAGTAGCAATGAGGAAATTTCAATAGAGGAATCAGAAGTTATAATCACAGGTGAAAGATCATCACTTAGTTTCAGAACTTCTCCACAGAGATCACCGGTTAGTAGAAAAAAAAATTACACAAAAAAATTGTTACAATTATCTTACAATTTATCAATGGGGATCATTTTAACAAAAGATGGTTAATATTGTTAACCTCACTAATTTATACCTAATTTGTTAAATATGGTGTTGATATAAGATAAAATAAACTGACTATAATGTACAGAAGGCATTAATCTAAGACTGCTAGTACAATTTTTCTCTTAATTCTCATGACGGTTATGTGGTGTAGAACGGGCAACTTGCAAACTGAAAGTACAGAGTTCTATAACTGTTAATTTTTTTAGGTCTTGGTGAAAGTTCCCAAGTGCACCCATTTCGAAATGGGTACCTGACATTAGTTGGGGAAGCATGGGCTAAAAGATAATTTTAAAGTATGATTTAGATTAACTTAACTCTGTGTTTACTCTGAAAGCCATGAATGAAAATATATAAATTCTTTGATAAATTTGAATTGTGTGACGGCACTTTTTCAAAATATTCGTTTGATTTCTTTTTGTTTCCATAGTATTTCATACCGTGATAATCATTTTTTAAAGAATATTGAAACTTCATGTTAGGAGATAATATAATTTATTACTATATTTTTTTTTCCTTTTTTAAGCACTAAGTATTTTGATTTCTATAATTTTGATTATCCACTTTTATGAACATTGTTCTGGCTATCAAGTAATTTTGGTTCACTCAGTATTATACATGTTAGTTATATAACAATTAATTTTAGATGCCTTTTTTTTTAACAAAGAATAATATACTTGTCAATTTCTAATAAGGGACCTTTTTTTCTATACAATTTATTAAGACTTAGTGTTAAAATGAACTTTTTAAATGCATTTGACCATTATTATCGCTGTAGTTCTTATCAATACTACTGATTAAATGTGATACACACATTCATAAAAATGAATTGAATGCTACGATTTAAAGCACTGAATTTTTATGACATTTATCTTATTATCATTGTATTGTATATTGGTAATATTTGATGCATAAAAAAAATCTCTTTACATGTTTGATCTGCGTAATTATAATCATAAAAAGTATAAGTTGTTTCACAGTATTTATGTTTACACATGGTTCATCATAAGAAACAAAAGCCTCATTACTGTTACCTTCACAATTAAGATCAATTTACTAAGATAGTGTATTATGGCATTGCAATGTTACAATTTTTTCCCTCAAGATTTTCAATTCTCATGCTGTAACTGAATCAGAGAGTGATGAACATGCTAAACATGATCAGAGCGTAACAGATTTTTACTTGAGTCACAGATCCTCTCAGAGGGAACAATCTATAACTGATCTTGGATCTGATGTGAGGAAAGATTTAGTTCATGAAAAAGATTCAAAATCTGAGATCTCAGCATCAAATCAAGAATCTCAATCAAAAAGAGAATCTGCGTCTGATTTATTTTCAGAATTAAAAAAAAAATCCAGAAAGCAATCTTTCAATAAACAAGAATCTGAACCTCTTCAAGGCACAGAGTCTAAAAATGAGTTGAGATACCAAAAAGGATATGAGTCTAAAAAAGGGACAGAATTGAGGAAAGAATCAGGGTTCAAAACAGAAACTGAATTAAATCAAGGGACAGAATCTAGAAAGGAATCAGAATCCCTGAAAGTATCTGAAGCTAATCAATGGATAAAATCTAGAAATGATTCTGGATCCGTAAATCAATCTTTAACTAAACAAGTATCTGAATCTCAACACAGCACAGTATTAAGAAAGGAATCAGGGTCTCTTAAAGGATCTGAATATATTAAAGGACCAGAATCTAGAAAGGAATTAGGTTCCGAAAAAAGTTCTGAATCTAACAAAGGCAAAGAATCTTGGAAGGACACTGGTTCCAGAAAACAGTCTTATACGAAACAAGGATCTGAACCCAATACAAACACAGAATCTAGAAAAGAATCAGGAACAGAATCAAGAAAAGAATCAGGATCCAAAAAAGGTTCTGAATCTAATAAAGGGACAGAATCTAGAAAGGATTCTGGATCCAGAAAACAAGGATCTGATCCAAATCAAGACCCAGAATCTAGAAAAGAATCAGGTTCCGATAAAGGATCTGAATCTAATAAAGGCACAGAATCTAGAAAGGAATCAGGATCTGAAAAAAGATCTGAATCTAATCAAGGCAAAGAATCTAGAAAAGAATCAGGATCTGAAAAGGGTTCTGAATCTACAAAAGAATCAGCATCTGAAAAAGATTCTGAATATAATAAAGGTACAGAATCTAGCAAAAAATCAACATCTGAAAAAGATTCTGAATCTAATAAAGGTACAGAATCTAGCAGAAAATCAGGATCAGAAAAAGGATCAGAATCTAGAAAAGAATCAGAATCAGAAAAAGGTTCTGAATCTAATAAAGGCACAGAATCTAGAAAGGATTCTGGATCCAGAAAACAGTCTTATATAAAACAAGGATCTGAACCAAATCAAGACCCAGAATCTAGAAAAGAATCAGTTTCTGATAAAGGTTCTGAATCTAATAAAGGCACAGAATCTAGAAAGGAATCAGGATCTGAAAAAAGATCTGAATCTAATAAAGACACTGAATCTAGCAAAAAATCAGGATCCGAAAAAGGATCAGAATCTGAAAAAGGTTCTGAATCTAATAAAGGCACAGAATCTAGAAAGGAATCAGGATCTGAAAAAATATCTGAATCTAATAAAGGCACAGAATCTAGAAAGGATTCTGGATCCAGAAAACAGTCTTATATAAAACAAGGATCTGATCCAAATCAAGACCCAGAATCTAGAAAAGAATCAGGTTCCGATAAAGGATCTGAATCTAATAAAGGCACAGAATCTAGAAAGGAATCAGGATCTGAAAAAAGATCTGAATCTAATCAAGGCAAAGAATCTAGAAAAGAATCAGGATCTGAAAAGGGTTCTGAATCTACAAAAGAATCAGCATCTGAAAAAGATTCTGAATATAATAAAGGTACAGAATCTAGCAAAAAATCAACATCTGAAAAAGATTCTGAATCTAATAAAGGTACAGAATCTAGCAAAACATCAGGATCTGAAAAAAGATCTGAATCTAATAAAGACACTGAATCTAGCAAAAAATCAGGATCCGAAAAAGGATCAGAATCTAGAAAAGAATCAGAATCAGAAAAAGGTTCTGAATCTAATAAAGGCACAGAATCTAGAAAGGATTCTGGATCCAGAAAACAGTCTTATATAAAACAAGGATCTGAACCAAATCAAGACCCAGAATCTAGAAAAGAATCAGGTTCTGATAAAGGATCTGAATCTAATAAAGGCACAGAATCTAGAAAGGAATCAGGATCTGAAAAAAGATCTGAATCTAATAAAGACACTGAATCTAGCAAAAAATCAGGATCCGAAAAAGGATCAGAATCTAATAAAGGCACAGAATCTAGAAAGGAATCAGGATCTGAAAAAAGATCTGAATCTAATAAAGGCACAGAATCTAGAAAGGATTCTGGATCCAGAAAACAGTCTTATATAAAACAAGGATCTGAACCAAATCAAGACCCAGAATCTAGAAAAGAATCAGGTTCTGATAAAGGATCTGAATCTAATAAAGGCACAGATTCTAGAAAGGAATTAGGATCTGAAAAAATATCTGAATCTAATAAAGACACTGAATCTAGCAAAATATCAGGATCCGAAAAAGGCACAGAATCTAGAAAGGAATCTGGATCTGATAAAAGATCTGAATCTAATAAAGGTACAGAATCTAGAAAAGAATCAGGATACGAAAAAGGTTCTGAATTTACAAAAGAATCAACATCTGAAAAAGGTTCTGAATCTAATAAAGGCACAGACTTTAGAAAGGATTCTGGGTCCAGAAAACAGTCTTATACAAAACAAGGTTCTGAACCAAATCAAGACCCAGAATCTAGAAAAGAATCAGGTTCTGATAAAGGATCTGAATCTAATAAAGACACAGAATCTAGAAAGGAATCAGGATCTGAAAAAAGATCTGAATCTAATAAAGGCATAGAATCTAGGAAGGATTCTGGTTCCAGAAAACAGTCTTATACAAATCAAGGATCTGAACCAAATCAAGACCCAGAATTTAGAAAAGAATCAGGATCGGAAAAAGGATCAGAATCTAATAAAGGCACAGAATCTAGAAAGGAATCAGGATCTGAAAAAAGATCTGAACCTAATAAAGACACCGAATCTAGAAAAGAATCTGGATCCAAAAAAATATCTGAATCTACAAAAGAATCAGGATCAGAAAAAAGTTCGGAATCTAGTAAAGGCACAGAATCTAGAAAGGAATCCAGATCTGATAAAAGATCTGAATCTAATAAAGGCACAGAATCTAGAAAAGAATCAGGATCCGAAAAAGGGTCTGAATCAAGAAAGGAATCTGAATCTAATAAAGGTTCTGAATCTAATAAAGGCACAGAATCTAGAAAGGAATCCGGATCTGATAAAAGATCTGAATCTAATAAAGGCACAGAATCTAGAAAAGAATCAGCATCTGAAAAAGGATCAGAATCTAATAAAGACACAGAATCTAGAAAGGAATCAGCATCTGAAAAAGGTTCTGAATCTAATAAAGGCACAGAATCTACAAAAGAATCAGGATCCAAAATAAGTTCGGAATCTAATAAAGGCACAGAATCTAGAAAAGATTCTCGATCCAGAAAACAGTCTTATACAAAACAAGGATCTGAACCAAATCAAGACCCAGAATCTAGAAAAGAATCAGGTTCTGATAAAGGATCTGAATCTAATAAAGGCACAGAGTCTAGAAAGGAATCAGGATCCGAAAAAGTTTCTGAAACTATTAAAGGCACAGAATCTACAAAAGAATCAGGATCCAAAAAAAGTTCTGAATCTAATAAAGACACAGAATCTAGAAAAGAATCAGGATCCGAAAAATGGGAATATAACAAATGCATAGAATCTAGAAAGAATTCTGGATCCAGAAAACAGCCTTATACGAAACAAGGATCTGAACCCAATCAAGAAGCAGATTCCAAAAAGGAATCAGTTTGCGATAAAGGATCTGAGTTTAGTAAAGGCACAGAATCTAGAAAGGATTCTGGATCCAGAAAACAGTCTTATACGAAACAAGGATCTGAACCCAAACAAGACCCAGAATCTAGAAAAGAATCAGGATCGGAAAAAGGATCAGAATTTAATAAAGGCTCTAGAAAAGAATCAGGATCGGAAAAAGGATCAGAATCTAATAAAGGCTCTAGAAAGGAATCAGGATCTGAAAAAAAATCAGAATCTAACAAAGGCACAGAATCTAGAAAGGATTCAGGATATCAGCAAGGATCTGAAAATTATAAAGGGAGAGAATCTAGAAATGAATCTGGGTCCAGAAAACTGTCTTACACTAAACTGGGATCTGAACATCATCAAAGCACAGAATCTAGAATATTTTCAGAATCCCAAAAAGCATCTGGGTCTAATAATGAGATAGAATCTAGGAAGAATTCTGGGCCCAGAAAACAATCTGAATCAAGTCTGAAGTCAAAGTTGAGAAAAGAATCACAATCCAGTAAACAGTCTGAATCAAATCTAAGATCAGAATCAAAAAAGGAGTCAATAAAACAATCAGGCTCTAATCATGGATCTAATTCCATTAAGGACTCTGAATCTAGAAAAGAATCAGATGCTAATTATGTACCTGAATTAAATAAAGGCACAGAAGAAAGAAAGGAATCAGCAACCAAACAAGCATCTGAATCTAACAAAGGGTCTGAATCTAGAAAAGAATCACATTCTAACCCAGTTTCTGAATCTAATAAAGGCTCTGAATCCAGAAAAGAATCTGATATAAAATCAATATCTGGATTGTATCCAACTCCAGAAAAAAGAAAGGAATTTGAGTCCAAAGATGAAACTGAATCAACTGTATCTAAAAAGGAATTAAATTCAAGAAAAGAATCTGTGATCATACAAGGAGCTGATTCAAAAAAGGCTTCTGATTCTGAGCATGGGTCTGATAATTTAATCCATGGCATAGATTCCAGAATCTGGAAAAAATCTGGGTCTAATGACTTATCAGAATCTTATCAAGGTTCTCTTCCTAGAAAAACTTCCATACATAGTCCAGCTCCTTCTGGAAATAAGAAAAAAAGGTCAGAACTTTCTGAAGACCATAATAAAATGGTAAAGGAAAATGAAAAATTATTTCCTGAGGTAAGGAGCGCAGAAGGAAATAGGATTTCCTTGATTTTCCCTGTTGAGCTGTTGGTTTTTTTTTCAATTTTGTTGTTTTTAATTGTGCTGATGCATCAGTTTCTTTATATATATATATACAGTCGGTTCCGTTTAATTGGGACACATCGGGACTGAGGCTTTTTGTCCCAATTAAGCAGCTGTCCCAATAAAACATACAAAATTACTATTGGCTTCTTGGTTTGGTTTCTTTGAGAAATAAGAGCGACTGTCCCAATTAAGCAGTGTCCCAATTAAGCGGAATCCACTGTATATATATATGCTATTCAACAGTAATCTTTTAAAAAGATTGTAACTATCTCATGTTTTTTTTTGTTTAAGGCTATCATGAAAGTAATTGGCACTATCACAAAAATGATTTTATTTGAGTATTTATTTTTTTTTTTAAACATTAGTGCACTATTACAAAAGAACCAATTTTAACCTTTTAACTTTAAATACTGTTTAAGTCATAAATAGGACTACTGGACAAAAACACTAGCTTAGCTCTAACAAAGATTCGCTAGTCTTAAGAAATGTGTACATTTAATTTTTTTTAAAAACTGTTTGGTAAATATGTTTCCTTGATTAAGAGCTTTCTTTTTCTCCAGAGTCCTAAAAGTCCAGGAGGAGGTATCAAGGCCCAGTCTGGCAGACAGAGCCAGAATTCGTTAACCGTAAAATCACATCAGCCAAGCCCCCAAGGAGTAAGTAAGCCACCGTCTGGTCTACAGAGCTTGAATTCACCCAGAAAAGCCCAGGTAAGAAATGCTTTGAAATTTAGCTCTTTGTTGTTTATTTTAATCATTTTTTTTAATTTATATTTTCGGTTGAATAGTTCATTTTTTTTTTGCCAGTGCATTTCCAATTGATCTCATCATCATGTACTCATTCTTTACAGAGTCAGAAAGCCAGCAGACCAGAATCTCACCAGTCTTCAAGAAAAGCCAGCCAGCTGCTGTCTGGTATCAATACTCCCAAGAGTGTAAAATAAAATTGTTTATTTTTATTGTTTAACATTTTAGATAATTTAGATAATTTTCTTCAAAAAAATTCTTGTGTACATTTTTTTTTTCAACTATCGAATTAAAAAAAAAGGGCTCACTATAATCTGGGACTAATGTTCATTAGTTCTGTATGATTTTTTTTTTATTAAAATTAAATATCATTAAAAAAAATTAATTTTACTATACTTTGTATAGGCCTATAATTTTTGAGCTATTTATTACAGGTAAATTATCTTAATTAATATATCTGTGGCTTTTATATATGTTTCGAGCGAAATGTAAAAAAAAATTTCAGAGCAAGACTAAAAAAATCTATTTGGAAAACTTATCTTTGCAAAAAAATAAAATCATTAAAGGTTTTTTCTCTGTTGTCTTTGATTAGCTTTACCGTATAATTCAAGACCAAGTTATTTAGCATAATTGTCTTTAAAGATCATTTTTTTTTACTTTCCAGGCTAGAACAAGTGCAAGTATATCGGAAAAAATCCAAAGTGCCATTAAAGAGTCCATTGAAAAAATCCAGATTAAAGCTCAAGAGAAATTCAACAGAAGTAACAGTAAACCGGATCAAGGTGAAAAGACTCCAACTAAAGGTGAAAAGACTCCAACTAAAGGTGAAAAGACTCCAACTAAAGGGGAAAAGACTCCAACTAAAGGTGAAAAGACTCCAACCAAAGGAGAAAATAGTTCAGACAAAGCTGAAGATCAGAGAAGCACAAGTAGCAAAAAAAGCTCTGCAAATTCAGGATCTTCAAAACAGAGTGCACAGGTCTGTGGTGCTTTTGTGGGGGGGGGTATTGTTCTTGTGTATGCTATCAGGCATTTTTTTTTATAACCTGTTTATCACATTTGGCAGCTTTGTTGAGTTAAAGTATTATCCTATTCATCTCTTTAACTGACATTAAGTTTTCCATAACTGTAAATCATTTTAATCTTTCTTCCCTTCTTGATTTTGCTTTCATAGCTATAATGGTCTAAAAATGTAAACATTCTGAGTCATGTTTTCAATTAGATCTCTTACTATGTATTTCTTTTATATACCATTAGTAGGGAGGCAGTTTAGGTAGCCAAGTATTGTGCTAAACCATCCCTGGGCAAACTATGACCAGCTGGCCAATTCCTGCCCACCAGACTGTTCAGTCTGCCCCGCGACTCATTTTACAGTGAAGAACACAGCACTAGCCTTTTAAGTGATGACGTCAACCTTCAACTTATGTTAGTTATCTTCAGCACGCCTTCCGGCCGCTCTTGCTCCGGCTCGCCATTCAAATTTGCTAACCCAATGTGGCCCGCCACTAGAATATTTTGCCTATCCCTTCGCTAGACACAATGGCGTAGTTTAATTGAGCATTTTATTTTTTGTTTTTGCTTTAAGTATTTAAATGATTTGTCAGTCTCGGGACAGTGAGCCTTGAAGACTGCAGATAATTGTAAAATGATGGCTAATACATTTTGGTTTAAACTGGAATTTCTTCTGGTGCTTTGTATTCAACTATGAAATATTTTTGTATCATACATTTGTCTTTATTTCTGTGTATTTTTCAGAGTGAAAAATCAGCTGCTAAATCTGACATTCAATCATTATCTAGTGTTGCCAGCCAGAAGTCAGGAGATAAAAAGCCGGTACAATCTCAGGTATTGCATATATATGAGGACAAGTGAACTGCTTTGCAGCTGGCAAGCATTTTTTTAATAGACTTATGGATCAGTTTCTGTTATTACTAGCATTCCTCTTTCTCATAAATTTCACCAATTGATCATCGTTATATATCACGTCAAGGGCATTGATACTCTTTTATGATCAATCTCATTTCATCAGATTTTGAGCTTTCTTTGTAATTTTCCAGAGTATTTATAAACATTTTAAAATTGAGTGTATTATGTTAATATATGGGTCTTTATACTCAATGACACAATTTTCTTATGAACAAGTGTTGATTACACAGCCCAACAAAAAAAATTTTTTTGTGAATTGCCAAGGATGTTTGAATGAATTTATAGCAATTCATGGGTGCTGATTTCAAAACTGCCACTGCTTTTGCTGAATTGGCTCTAGTTTCTGAGATATTGGACACCCTTGAAAATATGATTGTACCCTTTGTGTAAAACAAATGCAATAGGTTTGGTGTCTGTTGTTTAATTAAACTATACCAAGTTATAACTTGGTTTTTTTCCCTATTTTATCTCTGCTTTCTAAAGACATCATGAGTTCATCACGAAGATGCTGCAAAAATAATCAGAATGTATTCTGTTACATCTCTGGACAATACATGATTGAAAAGCAAAAAAGAAATATAACCGACTTTGTGCAGCAGGCATATTTGGCTTATTTCGGTGTGAAGCTGGGAGACCAAGACATGTCTTGGGTTCCCCATAAGGTCTGCAAAAACTGTGTGGTGAGAAGAAAAGTCTAAGTTTCGGTGTACCAATGGTATGGCGAGAGCCCCGAAAGACCATTTTGGTGATAGTTATTTTTGTATTGTGAATTTTAAAGGCTTCAATCGCCACAAGAAATCTAAGTGGGATTATCCTGATCTTGAACCTGCAAGGAGACCAAGTTCCTATACCAGTGTTTACTGGATTATTAGAGCTTTCACCATCAGACTCCGACGAGGGGCAAGATCTGGAGTTTTTGGCAGGTGAAAACAGTGGAAGCGATTATGAAGGAAGTTCTTCAACACCTCAACCATTCAGCAGAGAAGAATTCAATGACCTAATACGAGACCTAAATCTGTTCAAGCAAGCATCTGAGCTTTTAGCATCCAGGCTCAATGAAAGAAATTTTCTCAAACCACAAGTTAAAATAACATTTTATCGGAAAAGAGAAGAGTTTCTTCTTCCTTATTTCAGCCAAGAGGAAGATCTTGTTTACTGTAATGGCATACCTGGACTTCTGCTCCAAACGGGACTACAAGACTACCATTCCGAAGACTGGCGTCTTTTTATAGACAGTTCCATCAGAAGCTTGAAATGCGTTCTGTTACACAATGGTAACCGTTATGCATCTCTTCCCATTGCTCACTCAACAACACTTAAAGAAGAGTATGAGAATATTAAAACAGTATTGCAGAAAGTCCGTTATTATGAGCATCAGTGGGCAATTTGTGTTTATCTAAAAATGGTAAACTTCTTGCTTGGGTAGCAGTCAGGATACACAAAATACCAATGCTTCATGTGCCTTTGGGATAGCAGGGCAAGGCAAGATCATTGGACAAGAGTGACATGGCCTGCAAGGGAAACCATGACTGTAGGTAAAGAAAATATCATCGACAAGCCACTGGTTGACAAAAATAAGATCATTCTCCCACCGCTTCATATCAAATTATGTTTAATGAAACAAATTGTTAAGGCTTTGGACAAATCTGGCAATTGGTTCAAGTATATTTGCAGATCATTACCCGGATTGAGCCTGGAGAAGCTGAAAGCTGGGATTTTAAACGGTCCTCAGATTCGGAAACTCATCAATGATCGAAATTTTACTAATTTCATGGATCACCTTGAAGCTTCTTCATGGAACAGTTTTGTTTCAGTTGTCAGGAACTTCTTAGGTAATAACAGATCAGAGGATAACGAAGAACTGGTGCAAGATATGCTAGCTAACTTCAGAAACAATGGAACAAATATGAGCATCAAGGTACATTACCTGCACAGTCATTTAGACAAATTTCCAGGTAACCTTGGGGACTTCAGTGAGGAACAAGGCGAGAGGTTCCATCAGGATATGAGGGTGATGGAGGAGAGATATCAAGGAAGATGGGACATACATATGATGGCTGACCACTGTTGGAGCCTCCAGCGCAATTGCACCAACGACACATACAAAAGGAAGTCCAGCAAACAGCGATTTGCTAATGCATTACCATAGACAATTAACATATCATATTATTAATTAATTAATTAGACATAGTTAGTTTTTCAAATGAAAATGTTTTCTTCTATAACACTATTACACATATTTTTGAACAAATTTCTGCATGACTATTTTTTTCTGGCTACCGGTTTTGCAACTGGGTTATTATTCGCCTTACTGATTATATTTTAAAACACAGTTATTATTTTTAAAAGATTTTTTTTTTTCAATACTGAGTCATTGCTTTAGCCACTTTCAGATTTTTTCCTCAAAGTCGGACAGACTTGTATATATTCAGATACTGAAGACATTATACATGGCAATAATTTGATTCTTTTTAGTGATAACTATGGTCCCACACAGCTTCAAAATGAAACAGCCATTAGGTGGCCAATATGCTTTTATTTAACTCTTAAAATTTTAAGTCTTTCAATTTTTGCTAGGGATGTTAATCGAGCATAATTTAATTCTCTTAGAGAATTCTATTAAATCCATCTGGATTGTAAGCAGTGATTATTATGAAAGACTAATTTCTACATTTTTTTTAAGTTTGATGGGCTGAAGATGCTACATTGTTATTTATTGGACTACAGTGTTGAACACAGCCTCTGTTAGTGCTAGGTGTTCAGCCTTAAGTGATTTCATTAAAGACTTTAATTGAGATATTCTTTTGATCCAGAATATGTGCACCAGTTTCATCTAAATAGAAGATTTGAGCATATTAGATTATGCTTATTTATTGTTACCTAGCCAGAAGACTGATATATTGATGTTTATTGATGTATCTTATTTCCACAGAGACAGTCAACTGAGAAATCTGCACCTGAGAAAAAATCTAAAACTCCATCTGAGAAAAAATTGCAGCCAAAAAAAGAACCTGAAAGCAATAAGAAACCAATTTCTCCCCAGAAATCAGCCTCAGAGGTAAGAATTATGTTTAACATGTTACAAAGTTGTTGTTTTTTACTTGTCAAATAAAGGAGTAATCATAATCTGTGTAACCTTTAGTTTGATTTCATCATATATCTTAATATTTTCCAAGAATTATGTTTAACCATTATAAAATTGAGTAGAGAGTTTCTTTAGGTGCTGTTGAATTGTTTGTTAAAATCTGTTTCTGATCCTTTGATCAACGCTACAACTGAAACTTAAACTTTTGCATACAGCTAATTCCTAGAGCTGTTGATCTAAAATTATCATCTGTCTAATAAGATTATCTTGTGTAAAAATGTGGCATTTGTTCTTGAATTGTGTGGCACTACAGTTAAAAGAATGTTTTAAAAAGCTTGTATTCAGTGTTTAGCATTAAATTAACATCTGCCATTGATGGAAAGGTTCCTTCAGGTGAGGGGAGTTCCGGAGAGAGTCCTTTTTCCTCCACAAAATCTGACAACATGCCCACAATATTCAACGAGTTGGATGCTGAGCCACTCATTGTGGACACTGGCCCCAGAGACATCTTTGACGTCTACTATGAGAGAATATTTGGTGACGTGACAAAAAAGTCAGCTGCCAAGCAGTTTGTCATCGGGGGTGCCGCTGGATGGTAAGAACCTCTTGTGCACAGTTAACCATTTTTATTTATTTATTTTATTTTATTACTTAAAACCTGGGAAATTATCAAAATTCAAGAGAGTATTTTAAATTTGTCATAACTGTCCAAACCAATAAATGGACATCTTTTGTAAAGTGTTCTCTTGAGATTTTGAGATGGAGCTGCATTTGTTCGTGACTAATATTGTTTTAAATTCTTTCACGCCAAGGGCTACAGGCTATGTGACTCAGAAGGTTGGGAAGCTAGCAGCCATCTCAGTGGGAGGAACAGTTCTGTTAATTCAGGTGAGTGGTAAACAAGCTAAATGTTGATTTAAGATGAACATTGTCCATGAAATATCCTACAATACCAATTTGATTTAAGATGAACATTGTCCATGAAATATCCTACAATACCAAACTCGTAAAGGGAAACTGCATTAGCCTCTAGTTGGGTGTGTGTCAACCATATACATGTGCACACCACGGAGTACAGAGGGTAAACTGCATTAGCCTCTAGTTGGTTGTATGTCAACCATATACATGCACACCACAGGACAAGATGCGCATTCTGTGTATGATACTTTTGAGATCGACCATTGAAGGGTTATTGTGTCTCCTGTGACAGCAGTAAATGTTTTTGAGCATCAAAATCTTGATGAAAAAAGCTACCAATCTGCTCTAAGGGCCGGGTGGTCGTGTGGTAAAGCGCTCGACTGTCGACCTGAAGGTACCTGGACCAATGGATATTTTAGGTCATGGCTTAAGTCCCCGCTATGTCTTCCCCTGTGGTGCCTCCATGGTCATTGCACTATCGGCTATGGTGGGTATGAAAGAATGGCATTGCGAAAACTGTCCCATTAGTGGTTTACAGGATCTAAGAGATTTCATCTCATACTTACAGGGACTTAACACATCAATCGGCTCTAAAATTTCTAAAAAAGCTATAGTAAGTTTTAATATTGATTTTTTTTCATGTAGGTTTTTTTTAACAATAATATCTGTATATATATAAATATATATAGCGAAGATTTTAAATACTAAACATATTACACAAATTATTATGTTTCATATAAAAAACCCAGACTTTCAATTAAAAAAAAATAATGTGCCGTTTAAAACCGAATAAACACCGACTATTAAAAATGTAAGTACACCATCATTAACATTTTAGTAATTTACTTAAAATAATAATTTTCATTACTGTGTGTGTCCACTACGTAAAAAACATTAAATGTCTAATGGAAGGCCTATTGGAAATGAGTTGGCCCGTATATACTCTGTGCTACACACACTAATTGAGATAACTCTAGAGGGACATGTCACAAAAAAAAAATTTTTTGACTCTTTTTTACATTTCCACCAGGAAGTTACAAGTCACATAAAGGAATGCGGGTGAGGGGGAGGGGTGCTTTTCAAATACACTGGCATTTTGTTGTGCTTGGCTCATTATATTTATTTATCTAGATTCAGTTGCGCTGAAAGTATAGGTGAAGAGGTGAAAATGAAGTGGGTTGCCGAAAATGTTTCAAATGACTAAATTGAGAATACAGACAATTAATTTAAACTTTACTTTTGTTTACACTTACAGGTGTGGGGGGGGGGGTATGGAAACTGAATGGGTTTCTTAGTGGGTTGAAAATCACCAAAGATTGAAAACCACTGATCTAGTTTCATTGACTTATTAAAAAAAAAAAGACATGCAGCTTATGGATTCACGAATGATAAAAGTTTTTTGGTATAAATGACTACATTAAACTAGGGCAGTGGTCGGCTCCTTAAGTGTGGCTCTGGCATTTAGTTTATTTAGTATACAACTTATTTAGTGTACTACTTATTTAGTGTAATAAAAATTTACTAAACAAGCAGATTTGGCTCCCAATATTTTTTTTTAATTGTTGTAATGTTCATATTTGGCTCTTTGGCTGATAAGTTTGCCCACCACTGAACTAGGGTATATTTTTTTTATCTATCAGCTTTATAGGAACTTGCAGCTTTTACTATATATAGTATATGTTATTCGAATGAAATTAAATTGTAGCTGTAAATTTCTATTCAGTAAACATTTCATTATTTCAAACCCTCCTTCAATAATAATCTCCTAACATTTCATTATTTCAAGTCCTCCTTCAATAATAATCTCCTAACATTTCATTCGCTATAAAAATAAAAACCAGAATTATCTGTACATTTTATTTCATTGTTTTTCATGCAGGTGGCTCAGTACCATGGTATCATCAACATTAACTGGACTAAACTGGAGCGTGTTCTAACTAAAGCCAGAGCAAGGGCTAGAGCTGCGCTAGCTAAACGTAAAACATCCTTACTGGATAGGGTGAGAAATTTGTTCAGTTGTTTAGTTTTCTTTGAGTTTGCTTAAAGTTGATACATGTAATTACTTAAGCTATGATAACGACAAATAATTTAAGGACAGATTTTTCCTTTTTTAAAAACACCCAAAAAATTTCCTTTTTTCAGACTCACTTATTCTATGAGGAGAATTTTTTTCTGGCTACCGGTTTTGCAACTGGGTTATTATTCGCCTTACTGATCTAATACTCAACATGACTTGACAGAATATGGTGTTTTAAAAAAAAAAAACATATAAATGTTTTTCATGTGTACTTGAAACATTTTATGCTAGTCAGGTGTTGTTTTCAGACATAAAAAAAAGATGAGATGATTATTTCCGTGAGAATCTATAACTGCATAAAAAATGATATCTATATTCTAATATTTAAGAAAAAAATATCTGTGGATCATGACTTGTAATTGAGCTTGAAAGTTTAATTTTTTTTGTTTTGCTGTTTGATTGTTTATAATACAACATTACAGCTGTGCTTTTCGTTTTAAATAAACTAATATATTTGCTAATCATTTTCTGATTTGTATATATTTATTTTTTTTTCCAGTTAGGCTTTGAATGTTTTGTATATGAAACAGATATTTTACAATTCAAAATTGTCTTCGAAATCCATTCATAATTTTTTTTTAAAAATGTGATGAAATAAATGCAAATGAATATAACATATCTGATATTAAACTGTTAACATTTATAAAATATCAAAACTTTTTTTGGTGAAAAATAGTCGTTACATTTCTATCAAATTTCATCACTTACCTTTTTTTAGTTCAAAATTATTTTTCTCATTTGCAAATACAGCTGACTGTTGAAGCTTGGAGTATACATTTTATGTTTGTATCATACTGATAATGTTAATAAAAAACTTAGATATGATGATTGTTTACATTTTTTTTGTATTTTTGTAGTAAACTATTCTGTGATCAATAAAATTCAGTCTGACTTAATTCAAGTAATATGAAACAAAAAAATGGGAAATTAATTTTAACTTATTTTAAAAGCAGAATTATAGCAAATTTCATCTGAGGTAATTAAATTCTAAACTTTTTATTAGCTTATTTTATCATTGATGAATTACTTTAATAAAAATGTGATCATTGTGTTTAATTTTATCATTAAAAACATGCATGTTTATAGATAAATAAAATACAAACAGATACATTTGAGAAAGTTTAAAAATTTAATAACTTGGATGACCAAATTTAATCACATAGTCTTCAATATCCATAATTTATCACAAAAACATTAACAAGATTCAATATTCTGATATACTATCTTAAAAAAAAGTGTAAAATAATTTATGAACATTTTTTAACTCCAATGACTGCATATCAAATTTTAAAATGAAAAACTGTGCATCTAATTAATCTTGTTATTATTACTGACCGTTTTCAAAGTGATTCATCTCTATGACAATAATATAATGAAAATATGAATTTTTTTTTTAAGGTACAACAAATGGAAATTGAAATTTTGAAATTGAGCTTTGAAATATTGTATAAGATGGGATTTTTTAAAATTAGACATGAACCAAAATAAAAAAAAACAAAGTTTTGATTTCAAACTGAACAATAAATGAAACAAATCAAAAGTAAATAGTTCAAAAAAAAAAAAACAATTTATGTACAGCTTTTTGTTTTTGTACGCCTTTAACTTTTAAAAAAAAAAGCATTACTGAGGCAAATATTTAAAAGCAAGAGGAAACGTTGGTTAATGCTGGACAATAAGTTAGCCATTTTAACTAAAAAAAATTTCATATGAAATATAGTCTCCCAAGATATTTTGGTAATCATATTAAAAACAAACAACAACTTAAAGCAGTTATCACAAATTTGTATAAAAATACATTAACCATACACAAAACAACCAAATGACAAGGATATGTCACAACGTGCAAATGTTTTGTTTGTTTTTTTTAAAAAAAGGTTTTAATAAGAAAAATGTATTGAGTATTTTAATGTTTTCTTTTTTTTTTTTTTTTTTTTTACATTATTTTCAAACAAAGTAAAAAAAAACCACTTTCAAATATAAAAAATTTATTAAACAATTTGCTTTTGATCTCTGCTTCTGAGAAAAGATTTACAGTTTTTTTGAGTAATAAATCCAGTGATGTTAATATTTAAAAAAAAAAAAAGAAAAAAAACAAAAGTTATTAATATGAGTGTTTACAAATGCAATATAAATGAAAGAAAGACACCTTATATAATCTGATGTGGAAATATTTGACAAATTCAAGCCTTGTATTTTATATTAAAAAAAGGGTTATCTTTGACCAAAAACAATTGATGGTCCAGGTATTTAATCAACGCAGACTGAAGTACAAGTATTATCAAAGGTTTTTTTTTACCAAGAATAATTGTATAAAAAAACAAACTATAACTACTTTGAAGCGAATTTTTCTGGAACAGATAACAGTAACTAGTTTATACAGTGAAAAAGTATCCTGTATATACAATAAAATTGATTGACTAAAATTTTATTTAATTTTATGGACATTTTTAACAAAATGCTCCAATGTTCATGAAGAAAATGATTCTGTCTTTTTTTTCTCCAAAAAAATAAAAAACACCTCTTAATAACACAATAAAAAGTTACAATATGCTTTTACAATAATACTATTTGCGAATTTCAAAACGCTATTGACTCATACATTTTTAAAACTTTCTAAGGCCTAAAACAATTATAGAGTCAAAGCAGTATCAAAATAGAAACATGTGAGCAAAAACATGTTGCAACAATAAAATAGCCGTGTGATGTTATACCTAACACTAAGTGTGGAAAAAGAAAATAGTTTCTCACGCAACTCTTTCAATAGGCACAGAGTGTGCGGTATTCTGAAAAGCATAAAACAAGACGCTTTAAAAAAAAAACAACTAAATGCTCATTGGTTAAGAGCAAGATACATACTACGCAAGGATAATGTAAACAGATATTGTTTTGTTTCTTTAAAGATTAAATTTTTTTAAAAACGAGAGAAATAATTATCTGTTTTTTACTTTAGTAATCATCTCATGTTTCTTTACAAAAAAATAATTGAGATCAATTACAATTTTAAAAAAAAAAAATGAGTTCACCCAGCTTTAAATTGGTACCTGATTTAAGTTGGGGAAGTAAAGGCGGCTGGGCGTTGTGCTAACCACACAATCCCTTCATATGCCGAGGTTATAGAAACAGATGAATTCTACACTTCATCTGCCCCGAATGGCCCGTTAGGGCTAAGAAGGGAACTTTACTACAATTAAAAAAAAAAAAAACTTTTTACAATTATGCCTGAACTCCTGTCTAAGCACAAGTTTATTAAAAGTAATTTTTTTTTTTTTATATCATTAGGTTTCTATTAAACACCTTTTTGTGCTTTCTCTGTCACCATTCTTATTGGCCTGGAATGTTTAAACAAAGTATAAAATGTTTATCACAAAAAAAAAGAAAAAAGATCAATAATAAAATGAACTTTTACAGCTAATTGATTTGCATATCATTTTTAAAAGTGTCAATAAAGTGCAGAAAATAAACATTTAAAAAAAAATTGACAAGTGACGACAGTAGATACAAAAAATTTTCTGTTCAAAAAGAAAAAAAAAATCACAGCAGATTCCTGGAGAATCAAAAAAAAAAAAAGGCTGAAATACAATTTAATAATGAAGCAAGCACCATGGCATCAGTAGAAGCAACAAATTTCTAGCATTCAGCCGATTGAGTCTTTCAACGTGTGCATTATCTCCTTTGATGGCACACCCAAAAAAAAAAAAACAACCAAGAAATGATTTTAAAAAAAAAATAATAATAATAAAATCACTTTCATTTTAAATATAAATCTTAATTGGATGGTATGAGTATAATACATCTATTTTATTCTAAATCTTAAAGAATGAGATTTCTCTGAGTCAATGGATCTGAATCCGTAATGACCATTTTTTTTATGGGCTCAGCAAGCACTTAATAAACAAATGGTGACCAAAAGTAGATCATCTCCCATAGAATAACTTTTGGGGTTTTTTTTTTTTTTAATTACTATTTCATTAAATTTTTTTTTACTAAATCTTATTAAAGAGACCATGGTGCTGCTCTTTTTAGTATTTTTTTTAATATATGTAAAAAAAACGAATGAAGGCTCTCGTTGACCTCATCTTGCCGGGACAATGCCATTCTCGGAAAAATAAAATTAAATAAAACTTAAAATTGAATGAAATTAAGAATAAATAGAAAAAAAGGTTTGACACATTGTGAAAAGGGGGCTAACTGAGGTGTGAACAAAAATGATTTTAGCACTGAGAAAAGTGCGTACATTCTTATATTTCTAAACATAAATCGTTCATGGTTGATATGAATGGAATGTACAGAAAAAAAAGTGAAAAGTTGTTTCTAATACATATGACATGTTAACAGAACATTGTAGAATTATAGCAGGTGTCCTTTTGTTTTTACTATCTCATCAGTTTAAATAAAGATGATTTAGTTAAGTGATTCAAAATTGAACCCACAGACTTCAATAAGTGAAAAATGAGCATCAAACCTTAATGCCTAATGGCAGGTCTATCAATCAAGTATTAAATCATTTATGTTAAAAATAATTATGTTAAAAATACAAAAATGTATAAAACATGGAACTTGTGCTGATCAAGGGTTGAAACAACAGCATCATCATGCCCATCACAATGAGTCTTGAGTTTCTTTTTTCACAGATGACATACTTGGATAGATTCGGTTGAAATATCAACAAAAAAGTGCGACCATCATTATGACAAGTCCAAAGCAAATCCTCAGGTTGAATAAATTATGTGAGCCTCCTTGAAAAAAAAAAGAAACAACAGATGAGTATTATTTTTTTAAAAATAAGTATTTATGTAACGTTGATTAAACATTTCTCTGATTGTATGATCTAGTACCATTTTTTTTTTTAAAACAGTATCATAAAAAAATCCATGAGCTAATACGGACATGATAAAAATATCTTATTCATATAAATATATATATATATATATATACATATATTTTTTGTGTTTAGTTCGCCTAATTAATGATTTCATCATCTCTTAAGCCTATATCCAATCCATAAGCACAATAGATATTTTTGTTTTGCACTTAATACACAGACAAATCTCATAAATGTGCACACAGACAAATCTCATAAATGTGCGTACAGACAAATCTCATAAATGTGTAAAACTGACCACTCACCATTCCTGCTTCTGAGATCATAATAAATGTATCCTTGTTGACTTTTATACAAGGGACACTTCATTTCATCAGTGCCGTCATGACATTGAACGGTGCCGTCACATTTCTGAACACCAGGTATACACATCTTCTTACTTTCGCAAGTAAAGTTGTATTCTTCTTTGCATTGTGATAAGTCAAATTTTTTGGGTAAGGCTAAAAAAAAAACAAAGAAATTATCAAAAATTTTTTAATGAGCATCAGATAATGTCCAATTAGAAAAAAAAAATGGTACAAGGATGAAATATTAATTGTAGAGCCAAAAATAGAAGAGGTAAAAAGAAAAAAAAATTAAGTGAGCTTAACTGTAATATAGATAAAGAAATTTAAAATGATGAAAGGCACACATAAACTTGAGTAATATTCTTGTGATTTTATTTACATTTATTTCTTTGCAAGTCAACTATTCTTTCATCCTTTAAAATATGTAGCCAATTAAAAATTTCTAAGAAATGAGATTTTCGGCAATTAAACTTTGCATTGTATTATTGTTAACATGGTATAATAATAGAAAAAAAAATGAGCTTATTGCAATCAGAACTGTTATAGGTGAAAGGAATAATTTTTTTTACCTGCTCTGGGAAATTATAATTTATCGCCTTATTTTAAAAACCTATTGCCTATTTCATAAATAATGTCTTTAAATCACTTTAAAATCTAACTTTTAATATTCCATGTGGTCAGTTGTTAAAAAAATTCATTACACAAGCCGCTTGAAAAATGCAATAAAATGATATTATTTGTGCCTTTTTCTTCAATTAAAAGTCTATGCACATTTCTTATCACTATGTCTCTCTTAACAGATTTGTGCAACACTCACAAGGACAAGGATCTCTATTACAATCTTCCTTCTGCGAACTTTTCCCCTCGCAATACTTTCCACCAAAAAGTACGCCATAACAGTCTCTGGTTCTGTCTCTGGTTCCACTACCACAAGCTTTTGTGCAACCACTCCATCCTGACCAATCTGTCCACTGGCCGTCCACTAGAGATAAATAAGACAATGTTACATTACCAAAGAGAACAAAAAAAAAAATACAGTAAGTCACTTAAATCTAAAATTATAAAATGTAATCCTTTTAATTTAAAGGGAAATAGACCAAAAAATAACAGCTACATGGAAAAACCTAAAAATTAATTAATTTGTAAAACAAATATGCATGGTAACCAAACGGTAATGTTAAATAAATATATTTCCACTTCCTGAATGAATTAAATAAAGTTTGCAGGAATCAAAATCAATAATAAATATTAATAACAAAATATTCATCAATGTAACAACATACATACTGCATCTATGCAAAAATCATTTATCACATTATAAAAGCAATCATAAATTACTTGTACAAGCTAATCAGCTCCCATTTAAAGTAATTAAAAACTACACACAGAAAAAAAGAAATCTTTTCTAACCTGGGCAAGTGGGATGTTTTTCATTTACACATGAAAACATCTGTGTTGACGTAAATTTTTCCTTGCGTACATCAGCTGGGTCATGTATCCAGAGCCTCTCTTTCGTCATAAACCCAGAGCCGCAGGTCGTACTACATGGGCTCAATGGTCCCCACTCACCCCAGTGGGCGCCAACTTTGTCATTCGCTGGGAAAGGAAATGTTGAATGAAAATTTTTATAAAAAAAAAAAGAGAGAAATTAGTAATGGATAAAAAACAGGTAAAGGAACTATTTTTAATACTTCCCAAAAAGAAACAAGGGGGAAAATTTTAAAATTGTATGCTTATTATATTATCAAATACTTTTTGTATATTGTATATTTTTTTAAATTCCATGGCAGATGAGCATATTACAACCATTGTATTTCTTAAATATTTCCCTACTACAAAAGAAACAATGTTAAATTATCATATTTTGTATTTACAATTAAATCTCAGCATAATTTGAGCTTACTATTGATGTAAAAATGATACATCTATTTACTAAAGTCATTTGCTATTTACAGAAATTATATCTAAATGATAAGCAAAACTGCTGTGATGAAGTGTATATTAATCTAGATTGTATAATTATCTCTTGACGTCTGCCTTCATGGGAGAGGCCTGTCTATTAATTCCCTTGGATAAGAACAAGTTTCCAATAAGCTCTTGAGGTTTCACTTCTTGCCCTTCTATCACATTTCAATGTTTCCTGGAAATCCCCATGGGACAATTTGGCCAAAGATAAAGCCATCATGGGGAAATGGAGGAGAATTCTTTTACCAATAATGCTGAAAGCTATAGTGATAGAATTTACAGAGAATGAAAAAAACACCCAGAAGAAAATATTCCAAGATAAAAATTCAGAGTTTTCTAACATCAGAGGAATGCATAAAATCTTCCATATAAATGAAAGCATCAAAGAATTTGTTATGTAAATCGTTTAAAGCAACACGTAATTAAAATAGTTACTATATATATATATGGTGGGCCAAAAAAAAAAAGTGAGAACATCATATAACATACGACTTATTTAAAAAAATATTTTTTAATTAATTGTATTGTTTCATGTAATTTTGTTTGCAAAGTATTTAGCCAATCAGAAATCCTGATCAATGTGTCCTCCCTGCTTGTCAACAATTTTTTCTAAGCCTACAGCTAAACAAACTTTGATATAATTATATTACCGTCTACGCAATGTTCTCATTTTTTTTGGCCCACTCTGTATATATATTAATCTATATACATAAAACTGTGTATGTATGTTTCTTTTTTTTTTGTGTGAGGCACAAATAACAATCCCTATTGGTAAACCAGGAGTTCCCCCAAAACCTGACACAAAATGTTCTACAATTTTTTAAACTGAATTGGCAGTCCCTCAACATTAATTTAGAAGATGAGCTTTTGGACTGTTGGTTTATTAACAGAGTCTGTTTGACCTATTTGAAGAGTAACCAGTAAGGGGATAAATAAGTCATTAAACATATGTTAATTTGCTGAGATAATAATGAATGTTCAGATCTTTATATTAAATTTTAACAAGATCTATCACTATATAAAAATTTTAGCACCTATGTCTCTAAGACACTTTTATTAATATATGTATCAAAATATGCAGAAATTGCAAACATTACAATTTTAAAATTCTTTTAATTACAAATATTTTTAAGATTATTAAATATAATTTTTCTGTTATCATATTTCTCTTTCTCTTTGACTGTAAGTTTAAATGAGTAGAATATGACAGGGATATCGGTTAGAAACTATGAAAAGAGTATCTCAAATATTTAAGATTGCACTTTTCAGGGGTCACATATAGTTGATTCAAATGATCCCCAATTGGTTCTTGAGCGTGTTGAATGTTTTGGCGAGGTTGGGTTGATTATTAGATTTAAATTTAAATCACAAACCTTACACTATGTAATTTTAAGTTAATATTTGCACTCTTGATGCAGTTACCGATAGATTGGATCAGTTTACCAATTAGTCAAAAGTGTAAACTATGTATGAATTATTCTAGGCAAGGATGACTGTTCTCCCTGATGGCAGGAACAGTGCAAAGAATGAGTCCCTAATTACTGGGATTCATTAACAAACCCTTCAAATTGTGATTAATCAACATCTGTTGGGGTTAGATCAATTGGAAATAGTATCCATTTTTAGAGACACACAATGCAAATGGAGAAGCAATTAATTAATGGTTTATATAAAAGTAAATTAAATATATATCTTTATATATATATATATATATATATATATATATTGTAACAATAGCTTTAGATAGGTCTATACAATTTTAGAACCACTGTCCAAACTCATGGGTCCATGATACAGTCATATGTTTTGATAACTAGAATTCCAGCGGTTGATCTTTGTTTGGGGTAAAATTGGTTGTCACCACAGGCTATGACCCCAGAGATAGGTGACGATAGATGTAATTAGGCAGATAAAGGAATACTAGCCCATAGTGAGTTTTTAGCCGCACCAATCCCTAGGCTGGAATAAGATTCATTAATATGTAGATGAGTTAGAAAGGATGTTGGGAGGCCAATCAAAAGTTCTGGGCGTTTGGGACACGTGATAATTCACCAACACATAAATAAGAGGTAACTGAAATTTCGAGGAGACTGACGAGAGACATCGAGACCTACCGATCGACAGACTGACGATAGAGATAGAAACATCAAGACACCATATTAGATATACGTACTCTTGCCTGTAGGACAGTATACATATTAGATATACGTACTCTTACCGCAAGACAGTATACATACTAGATATACGTACTCTTGCCTGTAAGACAGTATACTTGTTAGATATACGTACTCTTACCGCAAGACAGTATACATATATTGGCAAGTTATTAAGTATACCTACTCTTATAAGATAAGACAGTATACAGGTGTTCAGAGAGAAATCAAGTTATTAAATATACGTACTCATACGAGAAGACAGTATACATTCAGAGATAAGTTGAAGTTTAACAGTACACAGTCAACGTTTATTCTGCTACAGCATATTTGTGAATATTTCGGCACTTGAGTGCATTTATATGTGTTTTACTATTATTTAAATAAATGTTATTGAATCGTGGAACTTGGCTTTATTCATGGTGTGTTTGTGTGTGAGTGCCAAGAGACTGAACGCTACTATCTTTGAAGTAAAACCAGAGAGAATATCGGCTACTTCATAACCTAAGATCAACAAACTACATAACATTTAACAACGTAACATTAAATATACAAAAATATAGTGTTACATATATATATATATATATATATATATATATATATATATATATATATATTTGTTTCAACACTCATCCTACCAAACGCAATTCTATCTATTTAGGACTTGGTGGAGATAAAAATTAAACATTTGCACATTGAGAGATGGCAACAGTTCAGAGCTTCATTTCCTAATCATGAATGAAAACATTTTACAATTAGTAAAATAATCTGAATGATCTTTACAGTAAACATACTATAGCACACCTTTAGACATACCTTGAGAAGATGGTTTAACAACAAATAGCTGGAATAAGAAATGAACCCAAATGCACCTGACAAACATATCTCTCAGTCACGTGTGATGAATCTGTAACAAAATAATGGTGAACATAGCAGCTTGTTGTCACACACTATAAAAGCTCCACACCTCTTACATTTCAAATTAAAAAAAAAAAAATCAACAGTTGTGTATAACAGATTTGTATGACATTCATAATGAATACTATTTTTGTTGCATTATAAGTTAATATTTTATTCTTTCTATTATATTAAAAAAGAAAAAAAATGAATATTACCGAGTTGTTTTATTAATCCTTTTTCATAAATATTTTAAATCTTCCTTTTGACATTTTACTTTTAAGCTGTCTTCTTATAAATTCGTGTATGACTGTCCATCCATGTCATTATCGTGTATGACTGTCCATCCATGTCATTATGTTTAAAAGATGTGGCACTAGAAACTGGCTCTTGTTGATCATTACTTGCAAACTTATTATTGGCTACACGTTGATCATTACATTTGAAAAAAAAAATTAAATCAATAACTGGCTCCAGTGTATATATAAATATATCAGAATATTAGCCTTGAAACTATTTGTCTAATTAAATAGAACTATTGATAAGTTGTGGGCGTAGAAATAAACATTTAGAGGGCCTGCCAAATTAATTCATTTCATAAAATATTTTTATTCTGGCATTACTACAACGTAAAGATTTAAATTTGAAATCACGGAACTAATGAACATCGTATATCATGTGAGAAAAACCATTCTTTGTGTTGTCTAAATAAGGCATGCTTTATTTATTGTTTTCAGCAAACCTGATGTGACGCATTTCACCATTAATTAAACATTTTGTAATTTTTCTAAACCTAAAAAAAAAAAACAAGATTTTACAATCATTTTATTTAAAAAAAAACAACAATTTTCCATTCCTTTATCCTGCATATAAAAAAAAAAACTAAAACTGACTTTTTTTTTTACTCCTATTTTCTCAAATTGCTTTTTTTTTTATTTGTGTATCAACCAGCACCAGGGGGGTTATGAATATTAGTGGAGTTTTGTTTCTGCTATAGCCTCAAGGTCTTTTCAAATATTACATTTCTCACAAGTAAATAATTTTTTTTTTTTAAAAAAGCAAAACTATGGCCTGAATGCTCCACCATAGAAATATTCCATTGATTATTTTTTTTTTTTCAAATCTTAATTCCCTTTCCCCAGCTTAAAACATGTTCACCAAATATTATATAGCTGAGAAATCTTTATATTGTAAAGATTTATGTTCAAGATAGAGATTAGAGTGCATAGTTCATAGATTGTAGAACTATATTTCTATAATTCATCAAGTTTATTATTAATACACTGCAAACAAACTCTAATCAGACCAAACAATAATTACTAAGTAATTAGCATTTTTTTTTAATTAACTAAAGCTTGGGAGATAACTGTTGGAGAATCTCACAGATTGTCTTCTGTTTGGTTAGCGCAAGATTTTAAAATGAAGTACGTCAGAAAGCCTTTCGAAGCATACTGGATTGTCCACGGACCACGGAGGCGGTTTCCCGGTCATCGTAGTGCCATTGTGTAGGCCGTCTCCAGCCATAATGGATTGAGTCGCTGACCCTGAAAACTGCATTCGTGCAAGTTACTTGACCCGTGTATATTCCCTTTTGCAACGTGGATATTTGTATGCAGAGACATGCCAGGAGTTTTCAGAAACTTTGAGCTAACCAGGATTAACAACAACAGATACCAGATTTAGAAACAAAACAAAAAATTACGAATCTGCAGCCGTATGCATCAGGGCTGTAAACAGTGTGTGTGTGTGTTTCTTACTGTTTTAAGTAGTTGTTGGTTTGTGTGTTGTTGTCTTTGTTTTCAAAGGTACTGCCTGCAAGCTCAAATTTGAACGATTTCAGCATTATCCTCTGTACATCAGTACAGTCCGTCAACTGTCTAGGGCAGTGGTTGTCAAAGTGTGGGTGGGTCCACTCCTCTGTACATTAGTACAGTCCGTCAACTGTCTATGACGGTGGTTGTCAAAGTGTGGGTGGGTCCACGACTATCTTGTGATGTAAATACCAGCAGTAATCTTCGCGTAATTTTTTTACGAAAAAAAAAAGGTTGGAGCATTTTCAGACACACGGGTTGAATACGTGACGAGTTAAAAGGTTTTTCATAACATATCGGGTCGAAATCATGAGGTGGGGTGGGGGGGGGGGCAACATTGTATTGGAACACTATTTAAATCCATAATAGCAAAAAAGAAAAGAAAATGTTGTGTTTCGTTGTCTAGTGTTATTCAATCCAGAATATATAAAATATAATTTGGCCTTTTTTTTTTTTAACAAAAACAGGTTTTTTAGTATTATGTACATTGAAAATATTTGAAAACCACTGCTGTATATTATAGAACAGACCGCTATCTTCATACCACTGCTGTATATTATAGAACAGTCATTGTATATTATTGAACAGATTTCTTCATACCACTGCAGTATATTATAGAACAGACAGCATACCAGTGCTGTATATTATAGAAGAGATATCTTCATACCACTGCTTTATATTATAGAACAGACAGATATCTTCATGCCACTGCTGTATATTATAGAACAGACAGATATCTGCATACCACTGCTGTATATTATAGAACAGACAGATATCTTCATACCACTGCGGTATATTATAGAACAGACAGATATCTTCATACCACTGCGGTATATTATAGAACAGACAGGTATCTTCATACCACTGTGTATATCATACAACAGATATCTCCATACCACTGCTGTAAATTATAGAAAGACAGATATTTTTATTTATATAATAGAACAGACATATCTTCACCTCATTTCAGGGATCTGGACTAAGTTGCTTAAACTTTGTTTCTGTTCGACTGAGTCACTAAGCCCCACCCCCCTCCCCCAGCCAGGAGAAGGCCAAAAGGCTTTAGGATCCTCAACAGACAAGCTTTGGACCCCCGTCAGTAAAGCCGATATGGCTTAAGCCCCCCCCCACCCCCAATAAGTGTTTATGTACCCCCCCCCCTTGCTCTTTTCGGGCCCGCTACACATTTACACCAAACAATAGCATGATTATTTAAAAAAAAAAATAATAAAAAAATCAAAGATAATCTCATTTGACGTAAAAAAAAAAAAAGACCGCATGTTCTTTTGTAATGCAGTAGTTCGTATATTTCTTAGTTATCCCTTCTGTCGGATATCGTTCAGCCAGCTTCAGCAGGCTTTTCCACTAGTATTTTAATATAAGCTTTCCAATTATTTTATTCAAAACACGGTAAAGGTGTGTGTGGGGGGGGGAATCCCCCCTCTTCCGGTTATCGAAGGATAAAACAGTCATAATTACAATTCAATCTTTTTTTTTAAATAACTAAACAATAGAGATCAATAAATAATAGAGCACATTCATAAAACATAACGTTGGGAGTGTGTGGGGGGGGGGGTATAAAATACAAACAATGAGCAAATATAAATATATAATAATAATAACGGTGACAGTTAATCTATTCATTCTAAGCGTCGTCCCCACCCCACCCCTTACCACCACCACCACCACTCCTACAAAACAATTCACTGTTCTGTTCATATTCTGTTTTGTCTCGCCTCTAAATGCAAGAGATTCCTTGGCTGGAAATGTCTACATACAAACTGTCTGCAAATCAATACGTACGTTGTGGTTAGAAATATAGAATCGACGCCCGATGAAAGTGTATTTATTGTGAAATTTGTTTTTTTTTTTTATAAAACAGTTTAAAAGACGAGTTAAAAAAAAAGTTCACACCAAGGTAATTATCAACCTTACGCGTGCCAGTAACTATTTCGAAAAGTTTAGATATACAAAATATTCTCACACATGACCTGCTTAAAATTTGCCTTTTAATTTAAAAGAAAAATCACAATATCTGTTGTAAACACTTGTCAACTAAATGAGCAGTCGGTGACCTTATTCTTCTCTTTCATACAAAGTACTTTTTAGTGTTTATTAGATACATAACGCCGGCCTGATGGATAGATTTCGACGATCCAGAATATTGTCGTACAGACAAACTGTAATAATTTATTGGCCTTATCTAGCCCAATGGATAGATTTCGACGATCCAGAATATTGTCGGATAGACAAACTGCAATAATTTATTGGCCTTATCTAGCCCAATGGATAGATTTCGACGATCCAGAATATTGTCGGATAGACAAACTGTAATAATTTATTGGCCTTATGTAGCCCAATGGATAGATTTCGACGATCCAGAATATTGTCGGACTGACAAACTGTAGTAATTTATTGGCCTTATGTAGCCCAGTGGATAGATTTCGACGATCCAGAATATTGTCGGACAGACAAACTGTAATAATTTATTGGCCTTATGTAACCCAGTGGAATATCTCCCTGACACACTTTGGGCGCACTCACCCACACAACATGCGTAAGTTGGAATAAAGACAGAGCAGATTTGGAAGCGCTAAAATCATGACAATAACAAAGATTTAAAATAAAAATCGCTTTATTTTGAAGCCGTTACCAAAGAGACTAAGCACACTTGAAACAAAGAGCTTGAAAGACGAGTTAAAAAAAAATTATCTGAAGTTCAACTTAATTTTCTTATCCCTTAGGATTTTTTAAAGTGGAGGGAGATGTGGAAGCGGTGAAGAAGTTTGACAAAATTAGCCTCCCCATAAAGTCCCATCGATCTGTCCCCCCCCCCACCCACCCCCTCATCCTTTACGACGTCCATATTTTGTTCGCCCTGTAAAGATCTTGACTATTGATCTATTCCGTCTGTGTCCAGAACTAACCGACCTGTAACCCCCTCCCCCCCCATTCCCAAGACTCTCATCGCCCCGAGTCCCTGCTACTTCAGCACTTAATCAAAAAGTAACTAAAGCAAACTCACTCCGTCCAGGCTACTACGTGGGTACACCAGACAGACCGAGGTGTACATGTCGTGCCATTAAATTTAATCCACAGTATCGATATTGATGGCAGATACAAATGACGCCAAGTCGACCGACGCAAAGCGGGTAGACTTAGGGACAAAATCAAAACGGGGTAAAAAAAAAAAAATCACAGTAGCATTTAGAAAAAAAAGACACGTGTGTGTGTGTGTGTGTGTGTGGGTGTGTATGTGTGTGTGTCAAAGTCTAAACTGAATAAATTGGTGAGGATGCACAAGAATATTTAAACAGCCGTCTACGATCTGTAAAATGTCGACACCTAAATTGTCGGGGGGGGGGGGGGATACCAAACTGTGACACCCCTAGGGCCGCTCTCCACTGAAAATTAAAATTTTAAGATGCCAGCTGATGGCCTCCCCCCCTCCCCCCAATGCGGCTCTTCGTAAAGCCGGTCGACTACATATTACTCTGGCGGGGTGGTGGTGGTAGGGGAATGGGGGCATCGGGTGAGCTTAATTAATGCCCCCCCCCACACACACACACACCCTGTATACGACGAGACGTTGGCTCAGCGCGGCTCTCATCGAAAAATTAAATCCAGTGTATTAATAATGACACATTGCGTCCCTCCGTTCAGATTCCATCAAAAACAACTTCAGCAAATTTATTTACTTTATTTTTATTTATTTTAAAGATTTTTTTTTTCCTTTTGACTTTTAATATTGACTATGGCGTGGAACTTCATTAAAGTTGAAAAAAAAACCGGAAGAGCGGCTCTAGCTGACCTCGCCCCCCCCCGCCCCGCATAGTGCATTCTAATGTCCGCCAAAAGTATTTCAACAATAGTAAGCTCAGAGTACTAGGGCCTCATCTTTCCGACCGACACAAGAGTAGTGGGAGACGGAGACGGCAACATTTAGTGCTGGGGTGCACCAAGGATCGTGCACTTTGCAGAGATCCTTGTGCACATACTGGGGGGGGTAGGTTCGGTCCGTGTGCACTTACTGGGGTCTCGGTCCGTGTTTGCACTTAATGGGGGTCTCGGCCCATGTGCACTTGCTGGGATATCAGTCCATGTGCACATACTGGGGTCTACACGTATAGCTGATAACCGCCAATGAATGATTCAACATGAAGTCACACATGTATTTTATCTCCGGAAAGAAAAAAAAAATGAATTACAATTTCCCAAATGATTCGTTCCAAAAAAAAAAACAATGTCCCCTATGACCCCACGTGGTACACTTTCACAAGTTTCAAGAATGATTGTTCAAACGTTATCCAGCTATCGAAACTAGTTGCTGCACATTCTGTCAGGTTGATCGTGTCAAAGATGTGTCAAGGGGAGATAATAATATTTCAAGAATGATGTGTTAGACTAAAAATGTGTCAAGGGGAGATATTAATATTTCAATAATGATGTGTAAGACTAAAAATGTGTCAAGGGGAGATAATAATATTTCAAGAATGATGTGTAAGACTAAATATGTGTCAAGGGGAGATAATAATATTTCAAGAATGATGTGTAAGACTAAAAATGTGTCAAGGGGAGATAATAATATTTCAAGAATGATGTGTAAGACTAAAAATATGTCAAGGGGAGATAATATTTCAAGAATGAAGTGTGTAAGCTGTGGAACACTTTTTTTTTTCAACTTATGTCTCCCATGTTTCACTTGTACAGTTAGCCAATGGTCCGACGTGAAAAAAAAAAGAAAAGTTTTGCCAATACACCTCAATACGCTCTGAAATGAAAGAAAACTGTTACCGCTTTCGATGATAATTTACCGAGGTGTAAAACTTACTAAGAAGACTATGTAATCATGTATCTACATTTTTTAAGAGTGGAAGCTTCGAATCAATCTGGTATGGCAGGTTTTAACCGGGTTAGTCGACCTAATGATGCGTCACTTGAAAAAAAAAAACGTTCGGCTGTGACGACCCAGATATGACATGAACGGGGCACAGCTTCCATGGTTGCCAATCTGGGTAATTTTGTGTCGAGATCTAAATATCATTAAAAAAAATCTATATATGATAAAATGATATCAAATAACAGATCTGGAAAATTTAATTTTGCCATTTAGATTTAATTTGCTTTGTTTTTTTTTTTTTTTTGTTTTTTTTTGCAATATGTTTAGTATAAAATAGATGTGCCTATTTCTGGATAATTCTTTAAGAAAGTAGTTGGCAGCCCTGAACCCTTCTGGTTATCGTAAGGGGTGGCGTAGAGATATATCCATACACGAGACGACATTTTGAGTCGCACGCTTTCCACATGGCAACACACAAATGAATCATCTTCAGAAGCTTGCATTGCTAGAGACAGCCCACATCTTGAGGATTGGAAAAAAAAAATTGTCAAACGGTCATCATGGGGGGTCTCCTTGGGTACACTGAATGGGACCGGTGGCTTTGCTAACAAAATGGGGGGAAGAGATACATGACTGCTCACACACAATGATAAATGAGCCGAAAATTGGTGATCAGAGAAAGGCCAAGATGACAATCTGTGTGACTGAATATTTGTCAATTTGTGTGTTCACCTTTGAGATAAACAATCAAGTTTTTTATGTTGTAATACCATTGATGTGATATTAGAAATCAATTTATGTATGTATCCGTGAGGAAAAAGAATCAATTATCGATGCATATGTGATGTAAACGATGGATATGGGTGTGTCTGTGATTTGAGCGATTAAACTTGTCTGTGTATATGCGATATAAACAATAAGCATATGTGGGGATTCAAACAAGCGCCTTATTTGTGTACCTGTGGTCTCGAAAATAAACGTCTGCATGTATATGTGATATAAACAATAAACTTATGTATATGTGATATAAACAAAAAACGTATGTAGGTACATGTGATATAAACAATAAACTTATGTATATGTGATATAAACAATAAACTTATGTATATGTGCTATAAACAATAAACGTATGTAGGTATATGTGATATAAACAATAAACTTATGTATATGTGATATAAACAATAAACTTATCTATATGTGATATAAACAATAAACTTATGTATATGTGATATAAACAATAAACTTACGTATGATCACAAAAATAAACGTTTGTGTGTGTACATGTGATGTAAACAATCAATGTATGTACGTATATATGATGTGAACGTTTAATTTGTGAGTGTATCAATCTATGCACGTATCTGTTACAAACGCAGATAGACACAGGTGTAATTGTGTATGAATATATCTCCCACAAACACAGATAGACACAGGTGTAATTATGTATGAATATATCGCCCACAAACACAGACAGACACCAGAGGTGTGCGGATCTTGAAATTAGCGTCCGCGTCCGTCCGCGGATTTCTATCAATGATCCGCGTCCGCGTCCGCAGAATATTACAACATTGATCCGCAGTCAGTCCGCGCGTCCGCATGGCTGAAATTTAGCTGTTTAAATGACTTGAAATTTTTTATGGTAACGCTAAGGAAAATCCGCGTCAGTTCGAGAGTCCGCAACTTAACCATACGAAGCGTCCGCTGTCAGTCCGCGGATTCGGAAAAGTCTGCGGATCTGCGTCCGCAAGCGGACACTCCGCTGTCGTTGATCTCTGATGAGACACGGGTGTAATTGTGTATGAATATATCGCTTCCCTAAACACAGACAGACACGGAGTGTAATTATCATATGAATATATCTCCCACAAACACAGATAGACACAGGTGTAATTATGTATGAATATATCGCCCAACTTCACTGGTTCATTATTTCATTTGTTTCTATTTTTTTTTTCATACGCAGACGACAAACACGTCCATCACTAAGACCATAACCCCCTCCCCCTTTTCAATGTACAGCTATCACTCAATAAATAATAAAAAAAAAATGAATATAAAAAAAAATCGGTCAGAACCCGTTTTTCCTTAACAGGCTCGTCAGATCGTTGCCGATGAAAAAGTTTGTCGCCCACCCATCATCCGCCATCTTTTGTCCGTCAGGGATGGTCGTGAAACCGACACACACACACACACAAATTGAAGTGGATCAGGCCGGTCGGCGCCCACACAGACTCTACATTAGCTAATGGCGGGGGGGGGATGATATTGAGGAAAAATTTAACAAATGTGGACCTGTGAATGAAGATGGGTTGGGGGGGTTAAGAAAGGGGATGGAAAACGGCCGGAACACACCTAAAGCCCACCATATATTTTTTTACAGCCCAATTAGATTTTATACAGCCAGATAATCATATACAAGAGTTAATACCTGCAGGGTTTTTTTTTTTTCATTTCAGCTTTTAATTTGAAATATGTAGCAATGGCCAACTCTGTGACTGGAGCCGCCATTGATCGACAGGCTCCACGGAATCTTAGTTTTAATAAAAACATGGCCGACGAAAATGTGCGATGCATCCCGAAAACTTGAGAGTGGGTGTTGTTTCTTCCAAATGTGCCCCGTCGGGAGAAGCAGTAATAGGCTACAAAGTGACTTGGTGATTGGTAGGTGCGTGTGAGGAACGATGTCCCCCCCATCCCCGCCACACCCACACGCGCACCCGTGCCAAAAAAAGGCCACACTCGATATATCTCTTGTGATTGCCCCCCGCTCCCTGATTCGAAGAAAAATATAAATAAATAAATAAATGGACAAGATATACATGAGATGAAACAGACTTACAGACAGACGGGAGACAGGCCGGATTTACAGACAGGCGGGAGACAGACCAGATTTACAGACAGACGGGAGACAGGCCGCATTTACAGACAGACGGGAGACAGGCCGGATTTAGAACAGACAGGAGACGAGCCGGTTTTACAGACAGACGGCAGACAGGCCGGATTTACAGACAGACGGGAGACAGGCCGGATTTACAGACAGACGGGAGACAGACCAGATTTACAGACAGGCGGGAGACAGACCGGATTTACAGACAGGCGGGAGACAGACCAGATTTACAGACAGACGGGAGACAGGCCGGATTTACATAAGACAGACGGGAGACAGGCCGGATTTACAGACAGGCGGGAGACAGACCAGATTTACAGACAGACAGAGACAGCCCGGAGTTACAGACAGATGGAGAGCAGACCAGATTTGAACAGACAAAAAAGAGACAGGCCAGATTTACAGACAGACTGGAGACAGGCCGGATTTACAGACAGACGGGAGACAGGCCGACTTGACAGACAGACGGGAGAAGGCCGTTGATCTGACAGACAGTGGGCGGAGACAGACTCCAGATTTACAGACAGACGTGAGACAGGCATTGACAGACAGGCGTGGAGAGACAAGACCGTATCCCTCCAGACAAAGAGCAAAAGGGAGACAAGGCCGGATTTCCAGACAGACGGAGCAAGCCCAGATTTCGCAGACAGGCGGGAGAGCAGACCAGATTTACAGACATGTTATATGACAGGCCTGACTTAGCAGACGAGACAGGGATACAGGCCAAGTTGAATAGTCATCGACAGACAGACGCGAAGAGTTGCAGACCAAATGGACAGACACACGGGTAGAAGGCCGTATTCCACGCTACACGCCTGGCAAGGAGACAGACCCAGGGATTCTGACAGGACAGGGCGGCAAGTGCAGACCAGATTTACAGAACAGAGCGTGATACAGACCAGATTTACAGTCAGGCAGGAGCAGGCCGGATTTGCAAGACGGGATAACAGGGGACTGATTTACAGACAGGCGGGAGACAGACCAGATTTACATGACATGGGTACACAGACCAGATTTACAGACACGCAGAAGACAAATGACCAGAGTTACAGACAGGCTTAGGAGACAGGCCGAGTTACAGACAGACGTGTAGACAGTACTGGATTTACAGACATACGGTAGACAGGCCAATTTACAGACAGACAGGAGACAGGGTGATTTACAGACAGACGGAAAGACAGGCCGGATTCACAGACAGACCGGAGACAGACCAGATTTCCATGTCCAGTATGCAAGTGGCTACACAAGACACGCAATGTGAAGCCAGAAGCTAACTAGCGTTAGGGGCACCCCATCGTGCGAGGGAGGATTGTGAAGATATGCACGCCCCGTTTCCATTTTCCGTCATTTCGGCTGCTTGATCATCCGGCCTGTGAGGGCTGTGTGACAGATGGATGACATGATTTATGAGACATCCGTTGAGAAGACACAGTCGGTAGTACAATCCTGGATGTCACCTGCAGCTGTGTCAGCTTATCCTGCTTTAACGAGAATTGCAAAAAAATTCGGTTTCATCTGATGCATGCGCGGTTCATTATTTTTTTCAAAATTCTATGATGGCGATATTATTACAAACACATCAAAGAGTCGAAGCCTATAACTCGTACCCCTAGCCATATTCACTAATCGATGCTACCTGAGCACGCGCGGCTAGCTGCTTACACTTTCCGTTATTGTTATCAACACTCACATAAAACCGAAATGTAATTACTTCACTATCACTATCCTAGACAGTAGGCGTCCGTAATGTTATGTGCGTGGGTCGTTAGTGACTTGGGAAAAGGCCAAAGATAATATAGACAAAGATAAATGAGACATAGAGATATATAGTACAAATAGATAAATAGACAAAGTATATATAGACAAAAATAAATAGACAAAGATATATAGACAAATATAAATGATTAGATATATACACAAAGATATATATATACAAATATAAATAGATTTGCAGAGATATATAGACTATGATAAATGACAAAGAGATATATACAAGATAAATAGACAGAGATATATAGACAAAGATAAATAGACAAAGATATATAGACAAAGATAAATAGACAAAGTATATAGGCAAAGATAAATAGACAAAGATAAATAGTATTAAGATAAATAGATTAATAAAGATAAAGAGGACTAAAATATAGATAACCTAATATAAAAAAAAAAATGACCAAGATAAACAGAAATGGCATTTAAACAAAAAAAAAAACATAAAATGTGTGGGGGGGGGGGGGGTTCACTCTTCACTGGACTTCATTAAATCCTTGATGAAAACAGGAGTTGAATAAATGTGTTACATCCCCCAGGACATTGTAACCGACAGAAGACATCAACATAACAGACGATGTGGCCCTTGATAGGAGGGGGGAGGGGGGAGAGAGAGGAGATATAAAGAGATTAGGACAGAGAGCACGGCCAATTGTGGGAAGTGTATAAATGAAAGAGGTTATGTGTCCCTGGGTGTTATAATCAAACTATATGCAGTTGTTGATGAAAGGGGGGGGGAGGGGTCAATGTTACAGAGGCGTCGAGTGTGTCAGGCATTAAGTGGGCGGGTCAATATGGAGAATGGTTTATAGTAGAATACATTAAAAAAAAAAACGCATGCGGATAAATACGTGACTTAAATTGAATGACGGGTAGAGACCAAATACTTCACCCCCCAAGGCAGATACGATCAGATACCTTTCCCTCAACGCGTTATTCCAACACGATTACAGATTCCGAAAAAAATGGAAATAATGGACTTGGTGAACAAGATATGCATGAGACGGAACAGATTTACAAGACATACATGAGATAAACCAGATTTACAGACAGATGGGAGAAAGACCAGACTTACAGACGGACGGGAGACAGACCAGATTTACAGACCACACTTGTCTCAACTGTACTGTCTTGATTGATAAGAGGATGAGTGACGTGACTGATGACAGCATGAATGCCGTGCTTTATGGAGACAAGTCGGTACAATCCTGCGACGTCACAGCAGTGATGTCAACCTACTTCAGCAGTGATGTCAACATACGTCAGCAGTGATGTCAACATACGTCAGCAGTGATGTCCACGTACGTCAGCAGTGATGTGAACGTACCTGTCCAATGGAATGAGATGTCAACATACGTCAGCAGTGATGTCCACGTACGTCAGCAGTGATGTCAACATACGTCAAGACACCGTTTATGAAGCGACGCTCCTCTCCATTTACCGCCCAAGTCGGCACGGAGCTCACATATGACTGGCGTTGCTTGTATCAGGAGCTGAAGCTGGGATTCGAACCCACGGCACACATCAAGATGAACCCCACCCCCCAACCTCCATCAAGCAACCCGACAGACAGACAGACAAACAGACAGACAGACAGATAGGCAGACAGACAGATAGACAGACAGACAGACAGACAGACAGACAAACAGACAGACAGACAAACAGACAGACAGACAAACAGACAGATTAGATAGAATTAACAAAGTCCACATTACCCATTTGCCATCAGCAGAATTTAGCTAGTGAAAAAAAAAATCCCTTTCGTGGACTAGGCCGAAGTTCCCCCCTCAAGTATTAGATATTTTCTCTGAAGCCGTCATCAAAACTCTTGTGACCGCTAATTACACAGTTGTTGTTTTTTTTTTCAGTGACCTTTTTTATATATCCCTATCAAGACCGGGGATTCAGAGGGTTTGAAGGCACCAGGGGGGGGGGAGGGAAAGGGCGACTTGCGTCTGTGTGGAAGAGAGCCCGTAATTTGCCCCGCCCTAACGGGGCTCACAACCTCACCCTTCCCACACCCACTTATTTCATCAAACCACATCTACTTTATAGACTGTTCAACAGTGGTGATTTCGCTCTATAAAAAAAGCAGCGACTGGAATCAAACCATCAATGTCTAGAAACCACCCAGTACATTTGATTGCACACACAATGGCCCCGGGGGCGGGGGAGGGGGTACCGCTGCCTGCTCGGTAAATGTCAAGTCCTGATGATAATTACAACAACCCAAATAAAAAAAAATGAAAACCTTTGATGGGAGATAATTGCGAAGTAAATACGATGAAAGGGAAGTAATCACGCTGTTGTTGTTATCACTGGGTCGATTCAGCACTTTGTATAATTAGGGCAACGGGTCGAATGTCAAGTCGAAAAGAGCATAATCTATCTAACTCCATATATGTATCCTTTCTTACGTTTAGATTCGTATTGGTAAGCGCGCATTCTCTCTCTCTCTCTAAAGTGAGCAGTGTGTTAATATTAGTTGTTGTTTTGTAAACATCACCCTGCACAAAGCACAACATAGTCACTTAAGAACTTGGTAAAAACCGACAGTGTTAGTGTGTGAAGTGACATACGTTTAATGAACAGTGCCGTTCTTACGGTATTCGGGAGCCCTAGATAAAAACAGCATTTACAGGCCATTAAAAAAAAAAAAAAAACTTTTTTGGGGTGGTCCAAGGTACAGGAACATTTCAGAGACCTTTTCTGACAAATTAGGCCTTTGTGAGTCTTCTGGTAAACGAACATTTTCAACTCTAGAGATATAAACCATATGAATAGGAGCCTATCCAAAGTTTACATTTATGTCTCTAAAAAAGGATATTTAGGGGGGGGCGGGGGACTAGGCTTCAAAACGCTGTCAAAGACTTCCAGCTTTCAAGTCTACCCTGGCAACCTAAAATCTTTGACAACAGAGGTCCCCTTTTGAGGTCCTCCCCCTCCCCCACCTCCCCCCTTGCCCCCAAAAAAAAAAAAAAAAAAACTAGTTAGTCATTTTAAACATTTTGGGGACGGCATAAACAAAAAAAAAAAGTTTCACCAAACCTGAAGGGGTCCTTTTAGCCGCGCAAGAGCATTAAAGGCAGCCGCCAGCTTTGGCCTACCCCATAAAAAAACGGGGGTCTGCGTAGGACAGAATGAACAATCAAACGGGAGAGGCGTGAGTGGGTTATGTTGGCAGACGACAGACAGAGAGTACAGAAACACAACACTGTTGTGTTGTAGTGCGGGAGGGTATCAATGGGTGTGATAAACGGTACACACGCCACACACACACTACGATGTCCCAGAAATTCAAATTTTTAAAAATTCATTAAATCTCAAATAGCACACCCTTCTCTAAAAAGTTCCTTATATTTTAGCTGCAATAGTCCCAAAAATGGTACCTCATTCAGAACGTATTTAGGGGTCCCTCAAGGGTCCAGAAAGATTAAAGTTTGTCAACTTCCTCATGTTAGCAATATACTGACAAATATATTTATGCTTATTAATTTTACTTTTGAAATAATGGCCTGCCATACCAATTGTCGCATCACTGGTCATGTGACTTGGAAGCCATCTTGGATTTGTAAAGCAATGGAGTTATATTAAAATGAAGTCTAGTTGTTAGTTGTGTGTTTTAAGTAAATTTGTAGAAGCATTTAACTAATTATTATTCAGAACTGTGAGATTAATTGAACTGTACTGATTGATTCACTCTTGAGGAAATAGACAGGGTCTTAGAATGTCAACTAAGATGTTACAAACTAGGAGTTCTAGAAGTGGTAGTAAAGTATGGTTGATTGGCTACCCTCTGGAGATGATATCTGGTGCCCGTCTTTACGTAACTTTGCTTATTACCAACGGTCGAAACAGCTCTCAATTAGCGAAAGTGCACATCAGGTACATGACCAACTGATACCATTCTGGATGAAGTCAAGGCTGCCCACGACACAAGAATCACATTGTCAAAAAGATCAAGGATCTGTACGCCGAACATATTCGATTATCGAAAAATCGTTCCAGATGCAACAATAGTGACCGTTTGGACCGGAGAAGTATGCGGAGAAACTAGACAAGCTGTTTGATATCAGCCATGCCAACTCAAAGACAATGATAAGGAATGAGGAGGATGTGAACTTTCTGAAATTGCAGCAAGAGTCAAGATCGGGATCTATTGGTTCTTTGGATAGAAAGCTAGCAGCACGAGAAAAACGTTCTGCCAAACGTAAGGAGCAAGTCCATAGACGGGAAGTTGCAGCTGCTGCTGCTACAGCGGAAGTGCCAGAAGTAGGTGGATGTGATTCTCACCAAACAACGCCATTGGCATCGGCATCCAGCTCTGAAGAAGACGGAGGAGATATGACAGAATCCGACAATGAATTCGACGTCAAACCAAAGAATGCACCGTCGAGTCAGGGTTCCAAAATACACAAACGACAACATGTCATATCGTCCACTGTTGCAGCTGCGTTAGATCGAACCAACACCAGCATACGAAAGTCGACTATGATCATAGCTAGTGTGCTCAATGAAGCAGGCTGTTCCACTTCATCTTCTGTATACTTTCAAAAAGTACTGTCCATCGTCACCGTAAGCGTTGTCGTGCAGAAGCATCAGAGAGAATCAGGGCAGAATATTGCAGCTCAAAGGCAGTAGTTCACTGGATGGGAAACTTCTTCCAGATATTACAGGTGGTGCAGCTGGTGCTGAATGTGAGCAAGTTGATCGACTGCCTGTTCTCTAACCTCACTTGATGATGGCAGTCAGAAGCTTTTGGGGGTTCAAAGTTAGCTTCTGGGACGGGAGAAGCAGCTGCAAACGCTGTTGTGGAACAACTGAAGTCGTGGAACACTGACTCCACCATCGTGGGAATGTGCTTTGATACGACAGCATCAAATACTGGTAGAGTGAAAGAGTGCATGCACTCTACTGGAGAACCACATTGGACGAAACTTATGTTGTGGCTTGCATGTAGACACCACATGCTTGAAGTTCTGCTATCGGACACATTCAATGTGTGCTTAGGACCATCAACTGGACCAGAGATCCTTATCTTTAAGCGATTCCGAGCAAACTGGTCCTAACTTAACAGCCACCAACCACAAAAACGGGAATCTCCAATGATGTCAGCATCAGCTTCCTTAAAGGCATTTTTAACTGAGCAGTTGGTTCAAACTCAACCCAGAGATGACTACAAAGGAATTTCTTTGCCTTGCTGCATTCATGGTTTGGGCTGGATGTTAGGTTGATCATCAGAAAACCTGGTGCTCTTCACAGGGCCCGCTGGATGGCGAAGGCTATCTACTCCTTAAAGATTGAACTCTTGTTTGATGGCAACGAAACCATTATTAATCTGACGTCTCGTGAACTGCAAGGTATTCAGCGTTTTAATTGGTTTGTTGTTTCGGTGTATGTCCAGTCATGGTTTACAACAAGGTCTGCTGCAGATGCACCAATTAATGACGTTTACTTGATTCAACGTCTCCGAGACCATCAAGATGACAAGCTGCGTAATGTTGGCCTGAAGATGATGGAACGTCACTCCTGGTATCTAAGCCAGAGCTTGCAACTCTAGCGCTGTTCTCGAATTTGCTTAATGCTGATGAGAAAAAGCAAATGGTCACTGAACATCAAAGATGATAGAGGCCCACACTTAATCACATCCCTTCCACAGAGTGCTGCAGAGCTATGTTGTTCGCGCAACTTCTTTCAAACTGCTGGAATTGATGACAGCTTTCTTGCTGAGCCCATCGAGCTGTGGCCAGAATCACAGTCATTTAAAGCTGCGGCGCACTTTGTCAGCAACTTGCCCTGCACCAATGACTGTGCTGAACGTGGTGTCGCCCTAATTTGAGAACTTTTGGTAATACAGCAACAAAGGATGAAGTACAACTGCAATATTTGCTTCAAGTGGTGGAGAAGCATCGAAAAGACTATAAAAAATGCCGCCGTGACGAACTTAGGCGAATGTAACAACTAACTAAACGCGCAAACGGTTGCGAAACTGCTGTTGAAATTACTGACATCTTCGAACATCTTCAAGCTAATTTGTTAAATAATTTCATTTACAAATATGAAAACTATATGTATATGTCATATATTATTATTTTATAATATTATTGATTGTTAGTCTTTAACTCTTTGTCAAGTTAAATAAAATAATAAAGCTGTATCAAATCAATGTCGCGATTTTCAGCTCAAGCACATAATTTTGAAGCGGTTGAGGGACCCCTAAACTTTACCCAAATGGACTGAATTTTTTCCTTTGCTAATTGTGGCCCATAGAGGGTGTGCATTGAACAGTTCAAAACTTGGATTTTTTGGGACACCCTAACACACACACACAAAGGTATGTGATAACGGTGGATGTAACAATCAACATGAGTGCTGAATGCGTCATACAATTAGACGACCTTTCAGAACGGTTCGAAAATGCCACATCTATGGTCGGGCGGTGAAAGCAGCGCTTCGACTGTCTACCTGAGAGTCCTGGGTTCGATCTCTTTGGTGATAACCAAGGGAGTTTTTTCAGGGTACGATAAAAGTACCTTCTATGTCTCCCGCGGTGCCTCCAGCGACGTTGCACAATCGGTCATAGTGGAGATGAGAGATGAATATCATACAAACCGCCCAATAGTGTTTTATAGGCATAATACCACAATGGAAATCGACTCAATTTTTTTTTTTTTTATCAAATGAACTGATAGTGAAATGTTTCCAAAAAATGTGCAAACGTTTTCTTCAACCCATCCTTAACTGTTAACCTTTTTCTTCTCTAATAATCTGAGATCAGTTTAGATCAGTTTAGATCAGTTATATAGCAGGAATTCTTACATCTTGATGGCTAAAAAAATCTAGATATAAATTTTCAAAGTTGGCATCCCTAAATCTACCCCCCTCCCCCACCCACACCCCCAGGATAAATTAAATCATGTCTTCCATACGGATAGACAGGAATATTATGCCAATTAGTGCACGTTTCTAATGCTTAAAGTAAAATATCAATGACAATGGTGTTATCTTCTTTCATGGTGGTTGAGGGAAAGGAGGGGGGGGGGTGACCTTATACTGTATAGTCTCTAGATAATTGACAATAAATTGTGGGGCACATTCAACTTTTGAATTCAGACTTTTGATATGGTAGGCTACTTATTATGGCATCATTCAGTTTTTCTTAGCTTGTTATATTTCATGATACATTATCACTTCTAAGACTTATTAGGAAGGTAAATTTAACTTTTTCTTTGTATAATCTGTTATAGAAGGATTAGGAAGGGTGGTTTTAGTTGACATCTTATTTATGTTTTATACAAAACAGACAACTAGAATCCCTGGATAATCTTTGGGGCGGTGAAGGAGGTATATAATATTAGAATGAAGAAGTCCTGACTGGGCCAAGTAATATGAAGATTATTGTTATATCAAGTCATAATGTGAAAGGTACATTTTTAATAGTTTTTTTGGGTTATATTTTAAGTTAGGCCTACATAATGTATGGACTGTTAATAATCGATGTAGTGTATGGACATTATTTACGCCAGATGCCAGATGAGATGTAAAAGAAAATATAAACAAAAGGTTACCCATACTAAAGATAAACGGATGAAGTAATTAAATGAAATAAATATCACTGAATCTTAAAACTGAATAAATGATTTATTCTACAAGAAAAGAACTGCTAAGTTAATAATGTTATCCTTAGTCTGACTCAGTGACTGATTAGAGGTGTACTTACTGAAATATCTGTCGCTTCGCGAATGACATTCACTGAAGTGGGTGGGTGTTTATAAACATCCAACAATGTTTGTTATTGTTCAGCCTGGTGGTTTGATTAACCTATCCCATTCATAATGGGTGCAAGTGTCGAGAGATTTTTCCCGCCGGTCAAAATACGGAGATCCTTAACTGAATAAATGTAAACGTTTAGTTTAGGTCATCTCTGAGATCCTGCAATACACAGCCGACACATTCATGGTTTGCTCATAGTGTGTGCATGTTTACACCAACGAAAACTGTATAAATAAGCAACAACAACAGAGCTGTGTTACGATTTAAATAATCACTCTCGCTAACCAATAACCGTGAAAGATAACAAATCCAATTCAGAAAAGCAGCCACAAGTACAACTGAACTAAAGAAGACACATAAAAAAAAAACACAAGAAAAATCTGTGTTATGTTTAGGCTGTCTATTTCTACACAAACGACTATTCCTAGGGTGGAAGTATAGGAATGCACTACGACACCGTTGAATACAAAACCTGTACCTTGTGTCGACACTGCCGTGTGCCTAGTTAAAGCAGCTGCGATTGTTTACACTCTACACCGCAAATGCGAGGCGGACCGACCAATCGGGAGACCGCGTTGTGAACTACGGTACACCGAAATGATACTTTTTTTCACAATTTGATTGACATCGTACGTAACAGATTGAAGAAAAATTGAGGTAAAAAATAAATAAATCTCCATTTCATCTTAACGAGTGTTCTGTCATCTGGTCTAATGGTGCGTCCAAAGAGTTTAAGGTATTGCATTCCCTCTCTTTCCCTCAGAACAGCGCTAACCCAATCATTTCGCGGCGGCAGTGGAGTAGTGTTGTTTTAGTCCCAGGTCATATTTTAGTTTCAGTTTTTATTTCGTTTTTTCTGTAATAATTTTAGTTTTCGTCTAGTTTTAGTCTTGCTTCTAATTTTAGTTTTAGTTTTAGTTCTCGTTGACGAAAAGTCAACATTTTCGTTAACGAAGGTTTTAGTTTTAGTTTTCGTGAACGAAAGCAACACTATATTTTAGTTTCAGTTTTTATTTCGTTTTTTCTGTAATAATTTCAGTTTTCGTCTAGTTTTAGTCTTGCTGCTAATTTTAGTTTTAGTTTTAGTTCTCGTTGACGAAAAGTCAACATTTTCGTCAACGAAGGTTTTAGTTTTCGTCAACGAAAACAACACTACTGAGTGGAGTAATTTGCAATGGAGCTGCACTGACGGACCATAGAAGTGGCGCCGCATTCCCTTGAAATGAAGTACATTATGGCAGATGCTGCCCCTAGCTGACTGTAAGGTATGGGTGCCGCCCTTGAGGGTGGCCACCCCTACCTTGTTACGCCACTGTGCATAGGCTTTGAGAATATGTTCCAAAGTTTTGTATGAAGCCAATCCTAATTGAAATCATGAATATATGGTTGTCCGGCGGAAAATATCGTCTTAAAATGAACATATATTCAGCCATATATAGATAGAGAAATAATTAATTATATCTCATAGACAGATATCTAGAAATACAGAGAGGTAGATAGATAGATAGATAGATAGATAGATAGATAGATAGATAGATAGATAGATAGATAGATAGATAGATAGATAGATAGATAGATAGATAGATAGATAGATAGATAGATAGATAGATAGATAGATAGATAGATAGATAGATAGATAGATAGATAGATAGATAGATAGATAGATAGATAGATAGATAGATAGATAGATAGATAGATAGATAGATAGATAGATAGATAGATAGATAGATAGATAGATAGATAGATAGATAGATAGATAGATAGATAGATAGATAGATAGATAGATAGATAGATAGATAGATAGATAGATAGATAGATAGATAGATAGATAGATAGATAGATAGATAGATAGATAGATAGATAGATAGATAGATAGATAGATAGATAATATATTTTAACAAGTTTCTACACCCTCACCCCCCTACCATTAAATTTTAAACTTAATGCATATAACAACAATAAAAATACTTCCAAGACAGCAAGACCTAATATGTGAAACAGCTGCCAGTGTCCTCAGATAACATCATTAAGCGAAATATTTCAAAGGAAACTTATTTACCAAACTATGTTGAATGGCATGCAATTTCGTTCTATAGGGTTAATAAGGATAAAATTGTTGGAGTGGTTGCTTCCGTGGGCGGTGAAAGACACATGGATCAGAACTTAAAAGGATTTCTCTCTCCCTTGTATTCTTTCTACCTTTCTCTCTTGGTCTTTCTCCCGTCTTTCTTTTGCACTACTATCATCCGATTTTCCTTCTATGTGTCTTTTTTTTTTCTCTCTCTCTCCCGTTGTCTCAGTCTTCTCTTGGAGACATAACGAATCACGTGATGAGAAGCCATTTAAAACGCTTCGTGCTAAAATACTGTTAAGGATATGATCAGCCATTTTGTTGCTGTTGTTGTTGTTTATACGTGAGGTCGATAACATTTATATCTTCATCGATTTGACATTCTGTAATTGAGAACTGATCATGCTAAGCTCGCATACGGTGAATGTAGTCGACATTCAAGAAGATTTTAAAAAAATAATAAGGTATTAATTAAGTTACAATATCAGTTTTTGTTTCCTTGTATTTATTTATTATTTAGTTTACTTGTCTGTCTGTCTGTGTGTGTGTATTTTCTTTTAATCCTCTGAAAGCCACGTATATAAATATATCAATTTTTAAGTAGACAAAATGATCCAAGCCCCGTCACATATTTTAGCTTGGGGCCCCTACATCTTTGGAAGTTTTAGTCAGGGCCGTATTTAGACTTGATAAGGCCCTAAGCTAATTGATATATGGGGCCTTTTTAAGTCCATATATGTCAGTGCCAAAAATTTATTATATATATATATATATATATATATATATATATATATATGACAATTGCTCACTCGGACAATTTTTGGGATCCTCTAAGAAAGTGGGGGCCTCCGAAGATAGTGGGGACCCTAAGTTTGTACGTAAATCCTGCGCTGGTCTACGTCTAGCCCCAAGAACTGCCTTAGGAATGGCTCTGAGAGCAGTGAGCACACTTTATGTGGTACAATAGAATGCTGAATGTATGCATACGCATCAATTGATTCAATACCTTCTCTATCAAACAAAGGCACGCGCAGTCCGTTTATTTCACATGTCAACATTACACATATTTAAAACAATCTTCAATCACAATCAGCCCTTTCCCAATCCAAGCCAGCGTTTCCTCGGTTATTTCCCCCCCCCCCCCCCCAAGACTGAGTGGCGGCAAGAGACATTTTGTTCGTGCCCGTTTTTGGAAGTAAATTTAAATTTGTTGTGCACAACCTAACGGTAGATACGCCTTTTTTTTTTTACATCGAAACATGTGTGCGCTCTGTTCAGAAGCGACCGTTGCATTATGGGTTGAAAGCTCGGCTCCTTGGGTGGGTGTCCTATTTGGAGGGCTGAGGGCAGGCCCGTAGCCAGAGGGGGGCTAGGGGGGGGCTGAGCCCCCCCCCCCCCGTGCATGATTTGAGTTTTTTGACAAAATTTTAATAATAACGGCTATAAAACATCAATCATTTTGTTTAATAAATCAATAATAATAAAAACTTAAAAGTTTATATTTTAGCAATCATTCAGGCTATTTGTATATACTTACATATATAGCTTATCTAATTTTTGGGCATAAAAGATTGAATCTTATTGAAGTTCAATTCTGGGTATTTTGGGCAGCATTGGCATTTGGTGCTTCAATAGCCGTGTGTGAGAGCAGTTTCTCAACCCTCACATGAATGCTCACCCCATATCGCAGATCAATGTTACAAAAGCGTCTAAGCAATCTTTTCCTGCTTGCATTTGAAAAAGATTTAACAGACAATCTGAATGCTGAAGCATTTTTAGGTAAATTCAGTGCTAAACCCAGGCCCGTAGCCAGGTCAAAGTAAGCAAGGGGGCACCTTTACTTTTTCTTTATTTTTTCCTCTTTTTCTTCTTTTTTTAAGTGGGGGGGCACTCCACACCTAGCGGGGGCACGGCCCCCCAGTGGCTACGGGGCTGGCTAAACCACGAAGTTTGCAAATTTGAAACGTATAATAATATAAGTTCGCAACCAGTGCCGACGAGTGGGGGGGGGGGCAGGGGAGCCAATGCCCAGGGGCCCGGCGAGTTTTAGGGACTCGGACTGAGCTGGCCAATCAACTTTTTTAAATATTAATATCAGCCCAGGGGCCCGAAATTTCTGTCGATGGGCCTGTTCGCAACCGTGTAATAGTTGTATATATTGATATCTTCTGAGGACAACTAGCAGCTTAAATAAGTTAATAAAATAACATTGGCTTCTGACTTCATTTTTATACATATGTATAATAAAATAATAAAGTACAAACTCCGTGATTTCTGAGTGATGTTATTTAATTTGCAAATTTACTTTTTAGCAGAATTAATTTTGTTTTAAATTGAATAATTGCGACTGTTGTTGTTGAAAGATCTGTTCTTTGTTTTCAATATTTTATAAGAAATATCACACAAATAGCTAAGCTATATTCGTGCATTTTTGTTGTTCTTCCCGGGTTGTACGTTAAACAAACAGTATAATAATATAAATCAGGTATCTATTATGTAACAATTGTGTAGCAGAACTATTGGTCAATATATTTATAACAGGAATCAGAAATTGCTCAGCCTCAATAAATTTTTATCATTAAAACTCTTTACTATTTAAATTATTTTTAACAAAACTGCAACATGCCATGCATTATTGAAACGTAGTTAAAATTATATATTTCTAAGTAATAGCTAAACAATCGGTACTAAAATGCACCATTCCAGATATGAAACTGCAAAAAATTTCTTGGGGAGGGGACTCACTGAGATCCCCTCCCCAAACCCCACCTCTCCGTTCGCAAGCTTTCGGCGCTTCGCGCCTCCATTTTTGCCCCCCCCCCCCCCCCGTTATCGCAAGTTTAGGTAAGACATCATTAAATTATCGAAATATTTTTTGTTCTAAGACCAATTTTCAACAATGAAAACAGTTTTGCCCCCCCCCGGTCAAAGTTGTCTAGATCCGCCCCGATCATTTCTTCGGCCCCCCCCCCCCACGAAAAAAATTTCTTCGCCCCCCCGAAAATGTCTTCGGCCCCTCCCCCAATCCAATATTCCTGGCTACGGGCCTGGCCAAGGCGGGGGGGGGGGCTTTAATCTGGGCTATATCGCTCCTATCCCCCAATCTTTTTGTACTACCCTAGACGCCACCCTCCAAGGCAGCAACTGGCTCTATTTCAAATGTAAGCGCGTGCGCTGAACATGTAGAGAACACCGCCCCCCCCCCACCCAGGCCGATTGGAACATTCGTGTTCGATTTCATTCACCGTATTTTATTTTGATAATCCAGAACAGGAGTGGGCTAATAGGGAAGTTACTTTATGTGGAGGGAAAAAAGAGTTGTAGGGGGTGCGGTTGTAGGGGGTGCGGTTGTAGAGGGGTGTGGTTGTAGGGGGGTGCGGTTGTAGGGGGTGCGGTTATAGGGGGTGCGGTTGTAGGGGGTGCGGTTGTAGGGGGTGCGGTTGTAGGGTGCTTTGAGATCTAAACAATTGGTTATAAAAATTACATGGAATAAGATAGTCAGTGGTATAACAATGGCGAATTTAAAAATAAATATACGGGAGATGCGTTTACAAGGTCTCAAACCCCTGTCCTCCACACCTGATCTAGAATAGGTAATTGTGCCCCCCCCCCTTTTCCCAAAATAACTTTAGTGTTCCATCTCCGGTTACAGAAGATCAAGAAAATAAGTTTACTCCTTTGACAATTTCAATGAACATTTTGCCATCCTAGTACACTGTCAATGAATATTTTGTCATCCTAATGCACTGTCAATGAACATTTTGTTATCCTTGTGCACTGTCAATGAACTTTTTATCATCCTAGCGACCTAGTACACTGTCAATGAACTTATCGCCATCCTAGTGCACTGTCAATGAACATTTTGTCATCCTAGTGCACTGTCTATGAACATTTTGTCATCCTAGTGCACTGTCAATGGACATTTAGTTATCTTACTTCACTGTCAATGAACATTTTGTCATCCTAGTGCACTGTCAATAAATATTTTGTCATCCTAGTGCACTGTCAATAAACATTTTGTCATCCTAGTGCACTGTCAGTCAATGAACATTTTGTCATGATACTTCTGCTCACCTTGGCACCCACAGTCAGCCCTTCAGTGACTCAACACAGCATTTTGTTAAAAAGTGACGACAGTTTATAAAGTATGTTTATTTTACTTTTAAAAAAATACAATAATCGGTGGCGTTTTGGTGGTGAGATCGGTCTGCATGATGAAGAGCATGAGTTCAAATCCCAGTGAGCCTAGTTAACTGGTGCGCCCATAGCCATTAATCACCCAAAAGACCACATCGGTTAAAGGTACGCGAAAAATGATGGGGATGCATTAAATCAACTAGCCACCCCATCATCAACATCATCAATATCATCAACATCGACATTATCAACATCATCATCATCAATATGATCATCATATAAATCGTCAACATCAATGTCATCAACATCAATATCACCATCATCGACATCATCATCATTATTGACACCATCATCGACACCATCATCAACATCGACATTATCAACATCATTATCATCATCAATATCAACACCACCATCAACAATATCGACATTATCGACATCATCATCATCAATATCGACATTGTCATCGTTAGCCCTTTCGTCTTTGTGGTGTGTGTGAGGGGGGGGGAGAATAGGTCTACCCATACTTCACTCAGCAGTAAGTAATTTCCTAAATAGTTCAGTCATGAAGATAATTAACCACGATAGTTTTATTCGTTCAAAATATTGTTTTTTGTAATCGATAAATTAAAAAAAAAAATAATACCCAAGTACCTCATGAAATGAATGCCAAAGTGCTGGGAACTCCTAGAATGCATGAAATCGATGTCAACTTTTAGTTGTATAAAAACACCAACAACAAAGAACAAGTAATTTAATGTGTGATGCTTAAGAATGGGGGGGGGGGGGCGTCGGGAACCGCAGTTATTTTAGTGGGAAAGGGACTTTTTTTTTTGGGCACAGTACAGGGGACTTAAGTCACGTAGTCAAACATAAGATTCGCACGAGTTGCTCTCCCTGGAATGATTGTCCACGGAGCATTGTACAAATGACTTGCTGTTCTGTGGAGGTAGAAGGGGGCAAAGGGGTCTTGAAGATGAAGGTCTGAAATATTACATAGGTCACGTAACCACCAACACACACACACACACACGCATGAGCACTGCGCAGTCGCCAGCCCACACAAAGACAGTTAACGATTTTATGTTCAAAATGAGTGGACACACAATGCTGGGATGGCTTTAGCGGAGTCGGGCATCATCGGCTGCTCTAAAAAAAAATCCAGGTATGGGCCCAAAGCATATGCCCCCTTCCCCTTTTATTAGTGGATAATCACTGGGACTCCCCCCCCCCCTTCCTCAACGCCACAAATTTATGTAGAGACGTTTTTTTGAGTGCCATCAGAACCGGATTTATAATTTTAGGGGCCCTAGGCCAACAAAAATTTGAGGCCCCCATTTTGATAAATAGAAAGTATTGCTAAGTTTTTTTTAATGTTTGTATACTAATTAACATTTTGGGGCCCCCTTATTTCGCGGGTGCATTAGGCCACGGCCTTGTCGGTTTGTCTGTAAATCCGGTCCTGAGTGCCGTAGGCTACATGGGCACATTTGGGTCCCCTCTCTCCCCAGGCCTGCTTCCATACTTTTATATGTGACATCAGAATCAAGGGTTCTTAAGTCCAGGAGCGTTTTAAATAGAGATTGTTGGGAATGTGAGAAGTCACTTGGTGGAAAGGATGTGTTTTGGGCTGCGCATACATTGTAAAATTATAACTTTTTTTTTTTTAAATTCCATGGCCTACATATACCTGCCCCTCACCCCTTTTCCCTTTCGAATTTCAGGCATACAGAGCGAGAGAGAGACAGACAGAGAAAGAGAGACACGCGCACACACACACACGCGCGCGCGCGCACACACACACACACAGAGTAGAAGAAGTAGTAGTAGTTGAAGAAGTAGAAGTAAAAAATATCGGAGTTAGAAAGCGCAAGATGAAAAACAGTTTTCACGTCAATTATTGGAAAAAGAAGTAGTGAGAGTGGGACGGGGAAACATCAGCATGTATGTTTTTTTTTTCAGTCAAATTAGTCGTCGTCAAGGCCGTAGCCAGAAATTTGTTTTTGGGCGGTGGGGGGGCGGGGCGGGGGGCGGCTGTGCGGTTTGGGGGGGGGGGGAGAGGACTGTGCGGAGAGTTTTTTATAAGAAAAAATTGGAACTACAGCCCGCTCCCCCTCTAGCCGCCCCCCCCCCACCACAACCCCGGCTACGGCCTTAATTGGTCGTCGTAATTATACCGACATATCAGTGCACCAAGTGCAACGGGTCACACGTCCCTTAAGATATATTCAGTGCACTTCATGAATAAAATTGTATATTTTTCTTATATTTATAAGATTGTTGTCATATTGTTTTTTTTAGGCAGAGATCGAATTTACAATAAACGTGTGACGCTCGATTCGCCTTATACTTCAAACTTGTCCATTATTAATAAGAATCAACAAAGAATAACAACTGCGAACAAAAAAGGCAATATTTTGCGAAAGCTGATAGCCTCCCTTTATTTATCATATTTAAAAAAAAGACCATTAAAATGTCTTAAAACATAAAGAAAAGAAAGTTGTTATATTTTGGCCAACCCATTTCATATTGTATATATATCTTACCAGCGTGCTGTTCTGATAATATTTGAGTTGACTGGATATTTATGGTCATATAGCTGTGAGACTTATTGATTCCGTGAAGACTTCTAGTTCGTATATATGTAGCTATAATGTTGCCTATAACCTTAAGGTGGTTAATGGACTACAAGTTGCCCTTAGACAACATGTTCTCAAGGGCATACAAGTTGCCAATAACCTACTTGATGTCGATGGCTTTCAATTTGACTTATTTCCTTTGGCGATCAATGTAAAAGTTTTGCATCATACAACATTTATGGGCTGATGGTCAGAAAATATTTAATTATGTCCAAAGCTTTGGAATGCTACCCTTTTTGTTGAGATACAAATTCATGCAGCTACCAGTTATAAAGTAAATTTTAATTTCTATACTCAGTGGGACAATAACTAAGTGTACTACTTACATACTGTATATGGTGACAATTGACAGAGGATTACATTTTATTCAAAATTTATATTTATTTTTTAAAGTTCGACAATTACTTTTTTTTGACATAATCTCAAAGAATATCCTTTATAAAAGAGTTAATTAAACACTAGAAATGCGTCTTATGCACTTATTACCTAATTTTTTAAGAAAAAATTAAAAATTTTTATGCAAAAAGGTTAATATTCTTCAAACTATTAGGCCATTAAGCTACCAGTAAAAAATAATATTTAAAAAAAAAAAATGAAAATTGGCACAATTAATTTCTTTAAAAAGGAAAAATAAAATAAAAAGAGAGGTAAGGTTGGGGGGGGGAAGAGTACACGTAAAATGTAGAACCTTTTTTTTTTTCGCCTTTATGTTGAGTGGAACCCTAATGGGCGCCCAAGCTTATGTATACATTGTTGGTAATTTTAGTTAATTTAACGATAGAGAATAAAATATCTTCTCTGTTTTTTTACAAAGTAAAAATATAAGCCTAAACACTCCGAGTGTATAGAATTCTATTTACAGAATATTACATTATCAGATAATAGTTTTATATTAAAAAATATTAACATGCGAAAAATAAAAAAAAAGGTAGTTAAAAAAAAGGATACATTTGGCGACTCTATTATTTCAACGTATAATTAAGCTTATTTCACAAAATGTTCTGGACACACAAAAAAAAAGATATTCGGTCATCGGCTTAAAAAAAATAATTTCATCACTGAATTATAAATCTTTCTCCTTGCCTCCCTCCCTTTCTCCTTTCCTCTGTCAAACACACACGCACACACAGCCCAGTCACGTGAAAAGATAAACCGGGCGATAACCCCCCTCCGAAAAAAAAAAGAAAGTGGTGGGGGGAGAGGGGGGGAGACAGGGAGAAAAAAAAAGGGGGGGGGGGGTGAGGAGGGAGAGTGTATGGGATAGAAGACAATTTTAAAAAATGTGAATTCAAATCCTATGTCTAGACTAAGAAAATAAACTATTTAATTTAATTGAAGTGTAATGTAGAGCAACATCCAACCAGTCATCACTTCAACTGTACATTTTTTAAAAAAAACTTTTTTTTTTTAACAAATCTGGCCTACCGTACATCTATAATTAATTGTAAACCAGTTTTAAATGTGACTTTAATTTTTTTTTCCGTTGTTGTGGCCCTCCTCCAGCCTTGACAATCTCATTCGGTTATGTCTAGTTAACTTTGCTGTGTATGAAATAAAATTAAGTATTTTAATCTTGTCGTGCATTTTGGGTTCAAAAAAAAAAAACAAACATTACGAACTAACAAGAAGACAATGAAAATCTCGCGTGACTTCAATAAACATCGCGATGTGTTGTTCTGTATTTAAAAAAAAAAAAAAGCTTAAGTCATGCCATTGCCGAACCTAGCTAGGGATTTGGCTTGGCCTCTTTGGGGGGGGGTGGGGGGGGATCGCATTTTGACATTCGACATCATGAAATGAGATAATGTACTTAATATTTAATGTAAACAATTTTTGTAGCCCGCCCCCCCCCCACCTCAAGTTGGGGTCCTGGTGGGCTTCCGAATTTGGACCCCCCATCCCCCCACCCTAGGTACGCCTCTGAGTCACGTGAATATCTGTGTCTATTTGTATCTGTGAATATCTCTTTGTCTCTCTGTGTGTGTGGGAGGGGGGGCAAGACAATTCTTAAAAAAAAAAACTTTTTTATTTATATTTTTTGTCTGATAGACTGTCCGTTTTTTTCTGATTTACCCCCACCTCTTTACATCCCTTTTCCTTTCCCATTGGGCCCTGCTTGATTGATAATTTCAGGGCTCCACTCGAGGAACCAGTTTAAGGGGGTCACATTAGATATTGGCACGATTGTTGTTTTTTTTTTTTTAATTAGTTGCAGAGGCGACATTTTTTTATGGGCCCTTTTATTGAAAGGGAATGGGGCTTCTGGGCCTTGCAAGCCGCCCACCGCACCATGTCGGTCCTGCCCAATACTAAATACGGTATGTAATTCATTTTTTTCACGTTGGTTGTCTTGTTTATTTTTTTTCTTCTTTTAATTAATTTTCACCACAACTTCCTGCCAACTAAAAAGTTCACCACTAAATGCACGAATACACACAAAATGGTTACCCATTACGTAAAGCCATCTCACGCGAAAGCCGGTAAAACGTTGCTTTCAAAAGAAAAGAAAAAAAAAGAAATGAATGAACGACTTCATAAATCATGTAAACAAATGTTGTATTACAGCAGTGGTTCTCTTAGTGGGTCGCGATTTGCAAAAGTTTGAGAATGGCAGTATTACATTTGGCGCGCGAAGGGTTGGGCCGGGGGGGGGGGAGGTTAAAGAGGGATAAACTCTACGAGCAAAACATGTACGAAAGCAGACAGGCGTTATGGCGGATGAGGGGCGGGGGTGTGGAAAGGGGTGTGGCCACATGTTGCTGTCATGTGATATATAAATTTGTAGACGTTATTTCTATTTGCATGCTGAGTTTAGCGAGGAAAGAAGAAAAAAAAATCTACACTAAGATAGGCGCAGAGATGCCATACTTACTTTTTTTTTTCTTCTCCATTTTGTTGAAAATATGTTAGGGTAGACTTGACCTTGAATGGAGCTACGTGATGCATTCTTTTGTTATTTTTTCAAAGTCGTCTGCTTCGAGAGTAGGCTACATAGAGGCCATTCTGGCAGTCACGAACGCCATCCAGCAGCAGTCATAGTTCGGTTGGGCAATGTTTTTGTTTTCAGGCACAATTTTTGTCTTTTATTATTTATTTTTGAGAGGAATCGACAGTCATGGCCGTTCTAATGGGTAAGCGAACTTCCAGGCCGTAGTAGACATTCCAATCAAATTTAATGCTTTAGTGCTTTAGTCCCCCCCCCCCTTTTCCCATACACGTTATTATTTCATGTTTATAATTTACAGACACGGTGACAAAACGTGAAATCAATTAAAAGTTGATAATTGTAAATAGACATGGATCCAGCTATAATGTAGCATGCTTTGTAAAAAAAAAATTATGTTTAGCTAATTTGTTTTTTTTTTCTGAAATATTTATGCTTGTGTTTTATATTCATCTTTTGGGGGAAAGTTGATCTTGAGACACACGTTACACCCATATTGCTGCGGTTGTACAATCCCACTGTGATAGGGGCAGAGATGTTCTGAGGCTTTACGCGGGGGCCCCTAGATGGAGACTTGTCAAAGATATTTGGGAGCCCCCTGACAAAGTGGAACCCCACAAAGCACGGGGGGGGGGTTGGTTAAATGTGGCTGTTGGAGTGGCATGTGGCTCTTCCGTGAGTTTTTGTCTCCTACTATAATGAGTACTTTTGTTGACTAAAATTTGATGCAAGGACTACAGTATGTTGAGAGATCTAAACAATAAAGTCATTCATAACCAGCCTATATAAAAATAAAACCTTAAGTGCTGCTCTTATATCGACCTCCCCCTCTCCGCTGCATTATAGCAACATGTATAATATAAAAGTGTATTTGAAAATGGAGAGTGGGTGGGAGGAGGGGGGGTGGCTTTTGCAGTGGTGGCTTTCATGTTTTCCTATCCATAAAAAAAAAAAACGGCCCTGCCCCCTCTCTCTCTTCCCATTTTTCATAAGTTGTTTAGCATGGCCTTGTCTGGTAGGCCTTTTTCATTTTCTCACACAAAAGAGTGGCTCTGTTTGTATCTCCATGCATTATTTCACACAACAATGGTACTTTTTGTTTATTTGTTTCTTTGACAAAGTCCAATCATATTTTGCATTTGAGTTTAATTCAATCTATCTTTCTCCCCCTATCTCTCTCTCTCTCTCTCCCATACCCCCTCCCCCTCTCGGTTACAACGGACCTTCCAAAATTGAGATCAGAAAATGTACGCGGTGCAATATGAAGGTAAAGTTAAAATGCATGGGGGGTTTGGGGGGGGGGGTGGACGGTTGGGGGAGGAGGGGGTGGGGAGAAGGGTTGCATGTGAGTTTGTGAGGGGAGCTGGTGGAGGAGTGACATTATTCTTCATCCCCACGTGATTCTAGTAACTTGACCTAGTTGACGGCGGAGCGAGAGCTATGAAAGTGGAACACAAAAGAAAGACCAGAAAATCTTTTTGGTAGGGAAATGGTAATGATGATGCCCTGGGATTGTTGAGCTGTGGATGCGTGTGTTACTTCATTGGTGATATGTGCACATTGTGGTGGTAAGTAAGTCTGATGTTCAAAAAGCGCTAAATTGCTTTGCATGTAATTGTTCATCTATTTTTGGCCATTGTCATTACATTTTTTTTATTATAATGTACCTTGCTGATAAATATATTTTTAAATATGTCTCATTTTTATTATTGTATTTTTAAAGATCTATTAGTTTATTCATTTACAAAAACATATTTTAAAAAATATATAATATTATTATTATTTTTCACAATTAATCAATTTTTTTTTGTAGTACTTGGGACTTAAAAGATTAAAATCCATCATAAAAGTTATTAATTATAATTATTCTTTAACCGTAGAGCATACATTATCCGATTTCATTTCTATGTAGGTATGATATAGAATGGTTCATTACCATGGAAAACTGTTGACAGCTATTTTTTTTTTATAACATAAAAAATATTTTTGTCACCTGCCAAACTGAAACAGTGGGACTTGCACCCAGGGCTCGATTTACCGCCGGGGATGCCGGGGATATCCCCGGCACTGAGAACTGTCATCCCCGGCTCTGCTTTAGCTAATATATCCCAGCTGGGGATGAAATCATAGACATTTATCCCCGGCTGTGCAGAAATTTTGTTTCATCCCCGGCACTGGTTTTTTCTTAAATCGAGCACTGCTTGCATCCCATTCATGTGAACAAAAAAAAAATAGGCGAGAATCTTCGAAATAATAAAGCAAATGATAAATTACACAAGCAGCTACAGTTGTTTTTTGTATAAACCCTCCAGGTTTTAATAATAGTATTATTGCAATGGTTTCAAATGTAATTATCCCCCCAACTGGTGCATCTCTCTAGGATGGAATGAAACATGCCAACGCAGAAGATCCCCGCTAGTCTCTTCGTGTTCCTGTTGCTAGGGACAACCGTTCTAGCATTGTCTTTTCACATACAGGAGAATGACGGTCCACCACAGGGGGACAGGAATCCATACGACATTAACGGTATAAATTTGTTTTTATGTTATTGGTTTTCTTTTCAGTAAAGTTCCCTTAATCTCCTAAGGGCTCATCGGGGCATATGAAGTGTAGAATTCATCTGTTTCAATAACCTCGGCATATGAAGGAATTGTGTGGTTTAGCACAACGCCCAGCCGCCTTTACTCCACCAACTTAAAGTAAGGTGACCATTTAAAAAAGCTGGGTGAACTATGGGGGACTTTCACCGGGACCTGAAAAAAAAATCCCAAGGTTCTCACTGAGGTTTGAACCCATAACTCTCCGGTCAACGGTCTAGCACTCTACACTGCACGACCACCCGTTTCAGTAAGAAACTTATTTCTAAAAAAAAAAAAACCTTTACAAACACTGCAGAATGTTGTGGTAGGCCAAGCGGGTTGAAACAGACCTGCCAAACTACGGCCCTGCATTAAGATTTTAGATCCATTCGCTCTGCTCTCATTAGCTTGTTACACGAAAGACTTTCTCTTTATGAAATTTAATGTATTTTAATTCGTTGATCCAACCCTTCTGTCAAATTTAAGAGCCTTCTGTAGCTCACGGTTAAAAAATTTAAAAAAATTGCACACCCGTGGGCTAGAAAGTAGGGTACGGTGGGTCTCATTTATTATTATTATTATTTACAGAGGCGGATTTAAGTACGGGCGCACTGGGTGCCGAGACTTTTTGAGGGGCCCCCACAGAGATCACATTTTAAAAGTTGTATATGTCTCTCTATATGTAATGGGCCCATTATTATCTTCTGTGCCTTGCGTCCCAACAGACCTAAGTCCGCCTCTGATTAATAGTTCCTTTGATTGATCACACAGGGCCCTCTCATAGGGCCCTCTCATATCTGTAAAGTAAGCAGCCCGTATTAATGGGGGTGAATGCCGGGACCACTAATGCATGTAAGAACTCCTAGCTAGCTAGCTAAGCATTCAAAATACCCAGCTGTTTTCATTGGTTGCTGTAGTAGGCACCAAACACACAGGGTCAGCCAGGGACATAGCCTTCCTTAGATTTTTATGGGTCAGGAGCAGAGACATTTGATATAATTGGGGGGGGGGGGGCTTGGCAAAAGACCTTAGACATTTGGGTGAAAAGGGTGGAGGTGTTTGGGGGGGGGGGCAAGACAGTCGCAAAATTCGGTTACCCATAAGATCACTATTTTCAATCACAATCTCCAATCAAAATCTCCAATCTGATTCTATAAGCTAGCCTTGACAGTCTTTATATATTTTACTACGTGTTTAGACTACAAGGACCACTCGTGCCGAAGACAGTGTATGGATGGGGAGGCCCCCATGACATGCAGGTATTACTTTCTTCTCGAGCTCTATGCCACCATGTCTACCGCATGTTACGGCTGTCCCGCGAACAAAACCCACTGCTCCCTGCCACAGTGCGTCCCCGGAGACGGAACATTTAGAGGAGTGCTCACTGCCAATCGAATGATTCCTGGACCCAACATTTTTGTAAGTGCACTGCCCTATATCCTTATATTTCCTTAAAAATATTTTTTTTTTAAGTTGAGTAAATGGTAAAATCAATGTATCTGCATGCTATTTTTAGAATCATTACAAAAAAAAAACCGAACATTTTTACAATGAATAAATTATAACAAAAATGGAAGCGCTTCGATGTTTTTTTTTTAATTAAAAAAACAACATTTTGTTAGCGTTGATAGATAAATTAGATAAAGATCTTACTGATCTTGTTGCTTGTCTAATACATGTGTATATGTTTACAATCAGAGCCGTTCGTAGGTCCTTTGGGGCCCTGGGCAGAGAGACTTCAGACTTAAATTTGTAGCTTATTTCGATGTCCTATTGCGGCCTAATCAAATACCATATTATTGAAACAACAATTTTAGTGGCTCTTTAAAAACTGAGAAATTATAACTTTTGGTTCTTCCGTCTCAAAAAGGTTGCCGACCCCCTGCCTTAGGTAATAGTGCCTGATAGGCCTCGTTTTACTTAATATGAGATTGAATAGACATGAATACTGCAAGAGCTGCTGTGAAAGTAGAGTGGATTGGGGGGGGGGGAAGGCTGAATGGTTGCTATTTTGTCTATCCATAAGAATGGCTCTGGTGACAATCGCCCAAGACCTCGATCGCATATAACTCGGTCCAGACCCTGCAATATGATTCGCTTTAGGTCCCGCTTAAGACTATTGTTCTATAACCATTCCCTCTAAGAATCTCGACACCCCCCCTCCCCCATTTGGCCTCACGTAGCCGCTTTTGATAGGAGGCATGCCTATAGCATGTCTTTTCAATCATCGCTAGGCCAGATGTAAATACAGTGGACTGATTCACAGTGATCTTGTAACATACCAGTAGGGTACTAAAGAATAAACGAGGTCTGTTGATATTTTTTTAGAAAAAACCATTGGATTTCATTTCAAAGACTTGCGATGATAATCGAGTTCACTGGTATGCTTGGGGGGAAAAAATGGGTGGGGGTGGGTTAGCAGGTCAGATAGAGACTATGTGAGTTTATTTAACTGCTCAGGTGTGTAAAGGTGACACAGTAGAAGTTGTGGTTGACAACCGCATGGAGCTGGCAGAGGGTACCAGCATCCACTGGCATGGGATGAGGCAGCTGGGCACCCCACACATGGATGGTACCAACTTGGTCACTCAGTGTCCAATACACAGCTGGTCCACTATGAAGTACCGGTAAGCTCATGTAGGCCAATAACTTTTGTGTGTCTGACTTGTTAAATCAACTGGTTTATTTGTTAGGTCAACTAGTTTCTATGCTCAGTCAACTTGTTTCTATGATAAGTCAACTAGTTTCTATGTTAAGTCAACTTGTTTCTATATTAACTTGTCTCTATGTTCAGTCAACTAGTTTCTATGTTAAGTCAACTTGTTTCTATGTTAGCTTGTCGCTATGTTCAGTCAACTTGTTTCTATGATAAGTCAACTATTTTCTATGTTAAGTCAACTTGTTTCTATTTTAAGTCAACTGGTTTTTATGTTAAGTCAACTGTTTATATTCCAATAACCTTATTAGTTTCCAGGCTGCAGACTCTGGTTCTCACTTTTGGCACTCACATTCATCCATGCAGAGAGCAGAAGGATTGTTCGGCGGCCTGGTGGTGAGAGAGCCTAAAGAACTTGATCAGCATGGACGTCTTTATGATGAAGATTCAAATGACCATTATATAATTCTTACAGATTGGACATTGCGCATGTCTGGAGAATCATATGCCCAAGATTTTCATGGTGGACACACAACAAATATCCGCAGCATCTTAGTTAATGGTGATTATATATATATATGAGTAGAGTATCGAGATTTTGTGGGTAGATTGTTATATCTGTTATAAATCTGTTATGAATGTTTTTAGCCATAATTTTATCTAACATATTTTTAAAAATGTATTTTTTTGCCATCTAAAACTTTTTAGATGTTTAGTTACCAATTTCTTTCTTTTAAATTGTATTAAAATATTATCTATCATATTTATTTGGAGAGAATTTAATGAAAAAATTTATATTTATCCTAAAAAAAATTATATAAATGACCACAACAGTTTTCGAATGAAAATTCAAAATAAAACATTGATTTTGACATGGAATATTAAAATAGAACCAAGTTAAAAATTAGTCGAACTAAATGCATTTTCAGTTGAATCTTCTTAACAGAAATACTTATCATTTCTTTGAATAATTACTAGTTTTAAACTATTGTTTCTTTTATTTTTTTCTTAGGTTTGGGAAAATCCAACAGCAATGTCTCTTTGCCATATCCAGAATTTAAAGTTGTTGCTGGTAAGAGATTTAGGTTTAGAATTGTGTACAATGGTGTACTGAATTGTCCAGTCTTCGTCACCATAGATGAGCATCCTATGCTTGTCATAGCATCAGATGGAGAAAACTTTGAGCCTGTTGAGGTTGACGGCTTAAGAATTCATGGTGGTGAAAGATACGATTTTATTATCAAGGCTAAAGAAAATGTTAAAGATATGTTTTGGATAAGGTTCAGAGGTCATGGTCGTTGCCTTCAAACAGAAGTTTTTCAGGTATTTATAATTTTTATCAAAAAGAAAAAAAATACCTTATTTATCTTATAACTGAATTATTATTTTAGTATTTTATTAAATGAAAATTTCTTTCAAACGTAGGCTGCTATTTTAAAATATGAAGGAGCTTCTGGAGATGCTCCACAAGGGGAAGCAACTTTTTCTAACACTGATGAATCAAAAGCCAAGAGGGTATGCCTGAAGTAGTAATAATATATTATTATATAATATATATATATAATTATATATAATAGTAGTATTTGTGGGAAAGATTAACATTACCTATATTATCTCTTAGAAAATTATTACTTTTTCTTAATATGTTGTTTATATTTTGAGTTAATAATCTCTTTGAATTTTTAAAATGATTTTATCACACAATAATTTTTGGTCAGGTTTTGAATTTTAAAGGTGGGCCATCTCAAGTTTCCTATGACATCACTGACATGGAAGCATTGTCAAACAAGCGGGATGATGCTATTCTGAAAGCTAAGCCAGATAAACAGTTTTATATCTCAATAGGTGAAGCCCTTAATGATTTCTCTCTCCTTTAAATCGTACTGTTGTAGTTAGCAGACAATATTTTCTAAATTTTTACTTTTAAATAATTTTAAATCTTTTGATAATTTTCCTTGACATGGTTTTAATTGTCTCTCCTTATGCTGAACTATCATGTTAATTTTTTGTAGATGTTATTAAAATTCAGACATTATTATGTCTTTTCAGGGGCAAGTGAAATAATTGATGAGAGATTTAACCCACCACCTTACCCAGCCCTGACAAAAAAAGTTAATGTAGAAGTTCGACCTTTCAATCATCAACTGAACTATATTTCATCAAGATTTCCACCATCCCCACCATTATATCAATTTGAAGATATTCCAAAGGTTTCATAATTTTTATCCTGTTGCATTTAATCTAAAATCGTATGCATTCAAAGCAGTACAAAAGTATTCTTACAAATTTAATTTCATTTTTTTTTAAATTACAGAGTTTTGTTTGTTTCTCTTGTTGTTATCTTAGTACTCTTGTCTTAAAATTAAATTAAAATAATTAAACATTAGCTAATAAAAAAATAATCTTTCATCAAATTTGTATTAATTTGAATTTAAAAAAAAGAAGACTCATGCAAAATAAATTTGACTCTGTATTATTGTGCAGGAACTGATCTGTAACAATGACACTATGACTCGTGACTGCAGTCAAGAGCTGTGTGTTTGCTTACACATGTTGAGTTACAACCTGGGGGACGTGGTGGAGATAGTTATGGTCTCTTACAAGAATACATTAGTACATCCCATGCACATGCACGGCCATTCTTTTTATGTGACAACTGTGCAGAGAGTAAGTCATTGATTTCTTTGTCTTTTAGAGTAACTAAAACTGTTAATGAAATTATGCACAATGCAACAATCTATGAGAATGCTAAAACCTGATTAAAAAAAAAATTATTAATGAAATTATATTTAAAAATTTTTGCCCTCTTATTTTTTTTAGTTTGGCAGACCTTTAACTGTCAAGGAGATCAAGGAGCTGGATAAACAAGGGAAAATACATAGAAAGCGATCCAGAGTTCCTAGAAAAGATACTGTTGCTGTTCCTGAAGAGGCAGTGACAATTATTAGATTTAAGGCAGATAATCCAGGTATGTAGTAGAAAAAACTTCTCATTATGAAAATACATCTCGCGAAATGCCTCATTATTAAGACTTGTTTTCTAAAGAGGAAGAGTTAGAAAAAAGTAATGTTTTCCCTGATGTCCTTGACAACTGAGGCAGATGAAGTGTAAAATTTTCCAGGTATTGTGTGGTGAGCGCAATGCCCAGCCATCAAAATTTTCTTCCCCGACTAAAGTCAGGTACTTATTTCAAACTAGGTGGACTTGGGAACGAAGGACCTGAACAAATCCTGGGTCTCTCACAGGGGAGCCTACCCAGACTTTCACAACCATTCGTTGCCATTTAAAGATGATAATAAATATATAAACATGTTTATCATAGAGCTCTAAATGGGACAATTTTTAGGTTTTGTAGTGCCCTTCTTTCATCCTCGCCACAGCCGGGAGTGTAATGGCCATGGAGGCACCACGGGAGACATGAAATCTTGTGTTGCTGTTGCTTTTTTTTTCAAATTTAATTTTGTTAATATAACTGACTGCACCTCTTTTAGAAACCAACCTACATAATGATGATAAAGTAAAAAGAGTAGGACAAAGAAAGAAAAGTGTGTGTGTGTGAGGGGGGGGGAGCTATGTTTAGTGGTAGGCGGGGCAGAATCAAACCACTAAAAGAAGAAAATATAATAAAGCGTAGGTATTGTAGAGACTGATTAACAGTGTGTGTTAAAGAGATTTATAGTTGATAGAGAATGGCACCGTTTTATTCTCCAAGTGATGGAAAATTTATTTTTCAATTTATAGTGCATTTTATACTATTTTTGAGAAAGAGTGTTTTTAAAAAAATCTTATTTTTATTTTATTTTTGTACCTTTACTAATTTAAAAAAAAAAAGATATAGCTGTTGAAGTAAAAGATTTCAACACTTTAATATGTTAATGAGATTTATGTAACTATTTATACCATAATTATGTCAATTTTTCTTAACGTTGTATGAAATTAAACATTATAATACATTTACTTTTAGGTTTTTGGCTGTTTCACTGCCACATTGAGTTTCATGCTGAATTAGGAATGTTTTTGATACTTCAGGAAGGAAAATCCAATCACATGCCTCCTCCACCAGAAGACTTTCCTTCCTGCCAAAGCTGGAAACCTAGGAATAGTTCTACTCCAAACCCCTTCTTTAGCAAACAAAAAAATCAGGATCAAAAAGGAGATATGACATCAACAGTTACTTTTACTTTAGGAATAGTCATGACCAGTGTGGCTATTGTGGGTATTATTTTGACGATTTTTTTTACTTTTCGTAAACATGGACAGTACATTAGATGCAATACAGTTCTACTTCAGGATGCTCCCAGTTATCAGAGCATTCAATAATTATTTGTGTGCTAAATATTAGAGACTCTTTTACAAGACAGATAAAGCAATAAAAACTTGCAGCTTTGTATTAATAAATGTTCATTAAAAGAAGTGCCCGGGTATCAGTCATACATGTACGAAACAATAATTTAGTTTAATACACTGATGGAGCTTGTTCATAATTTAAATGAGATAAAAAAAATCTGTTGTCAAAACCTATCTGATTGAGCGAGATAGAATCTAAAAAAAATAATAAAAACAGAACTAAAATGTTCTTCACATTGTAAAACATGTATGATGCCAAGAAGTAACATTTAATAAGAAAATGCAGATAGTATAGAAACATTCCATGTCAGGGGGACAAATTATAAAGTTCTTTTAAAATATAAAACTATTAATCCAGTAACATAATGCTAGAATCACTCAGCAAATTGGCTGAAAAAAAAAATTGTTCTTAAAAGCCTTTCTTTTTTTTTTGCCAGTGTTAATTTACTTCTAATGTAGCCGATAAAGAAAAAAGATTTTCCTGTAATTATATGAATAAAATAAAATGTATGGAAATATACTGTGACAAATGGCAAGTTTATTGAAAACTTCAATTTGACCAGAGCATGGAGATGTAAGTTGTTTTTTTAAATAAGTGTACCCAGTGGCGCAACCAGCAAAAAATGCTGAGGGGGCTCATATATAGAAAAAAAATGCTGGGAGGGGGGTGTCTCACATATTAGTGTTGTTTTAGTTCCAGGTCATATTTTAGTTTCAGTTTTTATTTCGTTTTTTCTGTAATAATTTCATTTTTTGTCTAGTTTTAGTCTTGCTGCTAATTTTAGTTTTAGTTCTCGTTGACGAAAAGTCAACATTTTCGTCAACGAAAGTTTTAGTTTTCGTCAACGAAAACAACACTATCACATATAGAAATAAGACAGTTTGACAGTCTTTTTAGTAACTTTATATAATAAAATATGTATTGATGATTTGGTCAGGGGGGGGGGGCTCAAGCCCCTCCCTCCCCCGGTTGCGCCACTGAGTGTACCTTTAAATTTCAAAACGTGAGTTATATTTGAATTCGACAGACCTAATCATTTAAGTGTTCATCCCACAGATATCTGGACCACTCAATGCCCACTTCTTTAATAATTGGGATTATTACTATTTAATTCAACAATTTCTATAATTTCTTTACATGCTTTTATCATCTCATTTGCAGTATTGATCAGCATTTAGAATAGGTACACATTACACTTTTTAACCAAGTAATTTCAGAATGGTGAACTAAATTATTCCTATTTCTCAAAACAAATTATCAGTATAGACATATCACAGTTATTTGTTCTGATTATTCATTGAAATAAAATAACATTAACTCTTTAATCATTTCTGCTTTTTTTTCCTTCTGAATTTTTAAGAAAAAAACATGTAAAAGTTTGAGAAATTAAACAAAACCTACAGATATGATTCTACCTTTAAGATTTGCCTGAAATGATTTTGTTCATTTAAAATGTTTGTGTAAATACACTCATGAATCTGTGTAGGACAAAATATCATGCACGATAATGATGACTGCTAAAATTGCTTTTCTGATAAATCTATGCTTATGAATCTCAAACCAGTACTTTAATTATAATCTCAAAAAATTAAAATGCATATGTTCTCTCTTTGTAACCATTTTGAATGCAATTTAATTAGCTTTGGTCTCATTTATTTACTGTCATTTTTATAGTTAAGTCATCTATGTGTTATCAAGGGAGGGTAGATAAAAGTGTTATTTTTAAAGGTCTGAAAGTCATTTGTTGTTAGAGAGTATGCTATTTAAATCTCAGCTTAGCAAGCTCTAGTAAATTAAATTAAATTTAAATAAAAAAATTGCAGATCTTTTACAATTTTTTTTTTTGGTTGTGATTTGATTTTTTTTTTCTTTTGTTTTTGGTGTTACCATTAATTATTTGCATGATGAATACCTCAAACATGACTTGTAATTAAAACTTTTGTCATATATTCTAATAACAGAAAAATTTTACTAATATGATGAGAATACATGTTGAGATATAAAGTGAAAAAGATTCACGTCACCGGCTTCTAAGAAATCTGTATTTACACATTAAAAGAATAATACCCAATACTGAAAAAAACAAAAAAATGTTCACTCTCAAATCACATAATGTAAGGAGAACTGTGAAAGTAGGATAGGTAGTTACATTTCTTTAGTATCACATTCCATGTACTACCGAAATATCTAACAATAAAAAAAAAAAACCTGACGTATTAGTTTTATTCTGGAAAAGAAAATGTGCTCAAAACACAATGGCTGCAATAAACAGATCAAATTATCCACAACCAACAGATAAATGAGTGATTACATTTTTTTATTTGAACTAAATATAAATGAATTTGACACAAAATTATTTCAAACGCTTCAACGATGACAAAAAAATAAATAATAAAATACTGAAATAGTTATTGAATAAAAAAGGGTTTGGATTATTTGTTATTGATTCACGGGTGTAAAGTTCAGACCAGAAAATTACTTCATCACTATTCAAAAAACGGGTCACTTTTAAATAAATTTTGGTAGAAAAACTAGGGTTCTACTTTCCTTTCATCTTGCAGTCCAGATTTGGCACTTAGCAGCTTTCGGAAAAAAAAAAAAATCAAGGCTTTTTTTCTACGAGAATGGAAAGCCCAAAGGTTCGAAATGGGTGACTAAAGTGGAAAGCTGCTGGTTTGTCTACAAGAATAAATAAGTTAAATAAACAGGGCAAAGAAATGTAAAATATATATATATAATAGTGATTCGGGTTCTGCGTTAAATCGAAAGTAAAGAATTAATACAACAGTATTCCAGTTTAAAATACAATCATGCAAAAATCGGATCTGCCCGAAACCAAAAAAATAACCTAGACTACCGATCAAGCCTAAGGGGATATAACTCTATGCAAATGTTTTGCAGGGTACAGCTAGTCTCAATTAATAATAAGCTTTAACTGCCAAATTAATGAAGCTTGATGTTTTTATAGTTGTATATTTGAATTTTTTTTATCCCGTGGCATAATAAGTAGGAATGCTTTTCTTTAAGTCAACTAAACAAATATTTAAACAAAAAAAAATTCATTCTTGTAAGCCATTTAAATGAGTACAGGTTCATGGAAATGTATGTGTGTATATTGCACTGGTTTGGTCTACAACAGATTTTTTTTTGTTAACAAATTCAGATACACAATTTTTAACTACACAACCAATCAATAAAAGAATTACTAAGAACACAATCATAGTCCCATATTATGTACAGATATGCCAATACTTTTAAAAAAACAAAATGCCAAATCAATCAAAAAAAAACTATAAAAACATTTATGACATAAAACAGGCAAGTTTCTTGACAATGCAGTCAACAACAAAAAGTTAAATGTACAATTAAAAAATTAATATAAATGTCTTTGTTCATAAAGCTAATCAATAATGCTGTTTTTTTGTTGTTTTTTTTACTTTTTACATTGGAATGATTTAATTAATTACAATGATTTAATAAATGCTTAGCAAAGCCAGGATATGATTAAATAAAATCTAAATTTGCAACATAAACATGTAAAAAAAGAAAAAAAAAAAATTCACATATGTATATATGAGCTGAAGCAAGGTATAAAACAAAAATTGAGCGCAATCAGTGAGGCAAAAATCTTTTCTTACAAATCAATAAAATTATTTTTGCACAAAATAACAACAATTGTTCATTTGATAAAAAGAGACAAAACAAACTTAAATAGTATATAAAATATCTTTAATATGGAATGGATATAAATAAATTTTTAAAAAATGTATAAAAAAACAAAAATTGCTATTTTCTTAACAAAAGATGCTAAACTAGAAGTTTAGGGGGGACACTTAACAGATGCAATTCAAAAATGTGAATGTCATGGAGAAATAAATATACAATTGTTGAGAGTAGAATTTTTTTTAAACTTAAATTGCTTCACCTTTGAGCTAATTTAATCTAAAATAACTTTGTGTAAACATATCTTGAAACCAAATATGAAAAATGAAAGCCTGGAAAAAAAAAAAAATATCAATACTTTCTAATTGTACTTTGTATTTATCTGAAGAGAACACATACACAAAAAAAGATATCTACAATACCACTGTATCAACAGATCAATGAAAAAAACAACCCTGACATACTGGGGCAATGTTTCAAGTAAGCAGGATAAGATTTATGACTTGAGTGCTTGTCTGACACATTTCTCCCTCATCGTCTTTATTTTATCACTTGGCATGGACCCAGTCACAGTGAAGATACTCTGAAATGAATTTAAAATTGTGTTAGAGCACTTAAAATAGGTTTAGAAAAAAAAAAGACATATTCTCAGCATGAGAAAAATAAAATACATGTATAAAATTATTCACCAGAAATGTGCGAAAATGTAGCCCCAAATTACTAAGGAAACATTTATGCATTTAGTTTTGACAGAGTTAGATAGATAACACTTACTGAGGAAAGAGAAGGGTCGAAAAAAAACACAAGTCTAGGCCTAAAAGAGGTAATCATAGGGATAAATTATTTATTAAAAAAGCAACTTGCAAATTATTATTATTTTCTTTACAAATTATGAAATAAAAATGTCTTAAAATCTACCTGCATAAATGTGTGGCAGTCCAAAGTGATGGGGTCTTTGACAATTTCTTTAAAGACATCTACAGCTTGTGGAAAGTTGGTGCACTTGAGAAGACGATCTTTGTTTAGTTTTATTAATGTCAGTGCCACTCTCAGGAGAATTTTAGAACCCTCCAGAAGCAAACAGTCCCAAATGCGCAGAACTGTCTGTCAATAATAAAAAAAAGCAAAATATTTAGAAATGTCTGCAATGGGTATTAATAACAAATGTCAAAGGGTACATAATTGGAGAGAAAATTAATTTGATGAGGCAAACTAAAAAACAAACTCTCTGTCAAAAGTTGTGAAAAAATAAAACATAATTGGTTTCTGAATTTTGAATATCTTATTAATACTTAAAAACAGCATGCTAACAGAGCAAAAAAAACATAGCAAATTACGATTGGTTTCCAATGACATCTATGTGTGGGTATTTCAAGAGCACAGTGGGATCAGATAAAGAAACACTGTTTCTGCTAAAAAAAAAATTCAGACAGCTTGCTTTCATTTTAGAAAATGTATTTTTTTTTCTTCTTGATGTGTGAATAAATTGGTCTCAGATGTCCGAATAAGTATTTTTTCACATTTTGTTTTAAAAAACTGTATTTATAAGTGACATATATTTAAAGGCAGGCCAAGAAGCAGATGGTTGGAGGAAGTGGAGAAAGACCTTAAAGCCACAGGAGTGAGAGAGTGGAGGAAGAAAACCATGGATCGGGAAAAGTGGAGAAGTGTAGTATGGCAGGCCAGGGCCCTAAATGGGCTGTAGAGCCAAAGGAAGAAGAAGATATTTTTAAGAAGTTCAGTATAATTTTTTTTAGTATAGTAGACATAGTCTACTGAACTCTACTTCCAAGACAACTGTGAATGAAATTATGATTTACTCACATCCACTGGCATGACATCAGCGTAGAGACAAATGAACCACTTCATTCCAACCAAGCACCACTGGACACCCAGTCCTTCTAAATGACTGTGTAAGTCTGGCATTTTCCACCTTGAACGTACGTAACAAAAAAAAAAAATTAAATTATCGATTAAAAAATAAATAAAGAGACATTAAGCAATAAATGAGTATTAGCCGAACTGAAAAAAAAAAAAAAAACTAAACTCCATATTCCAAATAATTCATACTTGACTAGCTCCCCGAGTAAGTCTTGTTCAGCCTTAACAGCAATCATGTCTGGAGCATAAAAGTCTGACAGAAAATAAATATAGGAAAATGTATTAAACAGAAGTATTTTCAGACACAGAACTACACATTCACATGTATATATTCTAAGTTTTGTCCCTTTTCTTAAGACATAGAGATTCTGAAGTAATTGTTTTAATTAGTGATACATTTTTTTATTCAAGTAAATATTTACCAGGTAAAATAGTCTGTATTAAAGTGTCCATTAACCAGAAAGCTTTTTCCTCAGATTTCACAACAAGCAGCAGCAAGCCAGCTATAAAGTTCATACCCTAAAAGAACAAAATTGTGTCCAGAAACATCAATTGAACTTAGTGATATGAAAATAAAAAAGTTCTGAACAAAACAAAGTTCTTCTAAATGATTTTAAAAATCTTTGCTAAATTTAAACACTATTTAATACAAAACTGAATACAATTTTTTTCCCCTTTTAAGCAAGTGTGGGAAAAATAAAAACTATTTAAACTAGAATTAATGAATAGACATGCTCATGAAATTAATACATGTTTTCTTTAGGAAGGAAATATTAAAAAAAAGCATTAAGTCATCTATATAAATATTTAATTAATAACTTAAGCATCAGTATCAAAAATCTATCAATACCCTTAGTGATGTCATAATTATTTATTAAACATAAAATGATCTGAATAATAATCTTCTCAACTGGCGTAAGTGTTTAAAACAAGCACTGTGCAAATACCTGACAATACCCTATATGTGGAACGCTTAATGATATCGCCTCTAAAACATTCTGAAGAGGTTTCTTCAATGAACCAGGATCAGCTAGTTCGCTAAAGTACACATTTTCTGGAAAAGTTCTGTGAATATCTGCAGATTCAGAAGATAAATGACCAATAAAAATTTTCACATATCATGTAGAATTGTCTTGTCAAAATTTTTATTTGCTGACAGGGACATGATGGGACATAAAAACTTCTAATGAGCACCAAATGGAAAGTCCTGACAGTTACGATGCTAGAAACAGCAGCAATGCAGCTTTTAAGTCCACAATTAATTAAATAGGATTGAGTATTTCAATTTTTGCATTGTAAATTTACAATTTCACATTTACATATTTAATAACTTCTTAAAATGTAAATGATTCATTATTTCCAACCCAACAGGTCCATGATGAATGTGCATCTTATTATGTCGGTCAGTGCATCTTTGTTATCTGGGCCACTATTTCTGTTTTCATTATTCATATCAATTTCGAGAGAATCATATTCTGGATATGTCAGTGGCAGCACCAAAATTAAGCAGTTATTGTAAATAAAAGTTACAGTCTTCTATTAAATATAACTTTAAAAAATTAGGAAGAAGTTTTCTTTCATTTACCCAATAGGATGCTATCTGTAACAGCTGGATCAGTTCGTTGACTTCGAAGAGTTGCATATTTTTGTGGATCAGCAGCCATTCTCTTTGAAGCTTTACTTATCTGCATCCAAACCTAAGAAAAAAAAATACAGTTTTCCCACCTTGTTTTTAACGAAAATATATAATTCTTTAGGAAATAAGGATTGCGATAAACAAAAAAATAAATGAAAATAAAATTGCCAAAGTAATAAAAATTTTCAAATTTAACTTTTTAAAATAGCAGATTAGATACTTACTTCTGGACGCAAGTCTCCAGGTATGCCTTTCCGACAGAAACGTTTTACTAGTTGTAAAGAAATGGTAAAATAAGTTAGTGTTTAAACAAAATAAAAATGCTATAATTACTTATATCTCAAAATTTTTTTGAACTGTATTTCATTCATTAAAAAAAAAAGTCTTAAAAACATCATTATTTTTTTTAATACCTTATAACATTTTTTTATAAAAAAATATCTAAAAAAAAAATGCCAACATCATAAATAAATGATCTAATTTAAGTCTTTATGTTTGTTAACACTTAAGGTTAATTATAACTATAAAGTATGTTTCTTATTACATGTATCTTATCAATTCACACAAGGTCCCACTAAAATGAACTTTTATTGAGCCAGTACAACTTTTGATATTTTTGTAGTGCTCTTTTAACATCTCTCTATAGTCAAATCTGCAAAGGCTCCCCCCCACGGAGGATATGGAGGATTTGAGCCTGTAGCCTAGAGCAGGCAGTCTCTTCACTTTACACATCATCTATGATGTTCCTAAAAAGATGAGATTATTTCTGCTGATCAGTTAGGTGCCCTTTCTATATCCCCAGTACAGCCAAAAGTTTCAGAGGCTATGGAGGCACCAGGGTTGACCGGTGCCACTGGTGCTAAAACCCATAACCTACACAACACCATTCGGGAACACAATTAAAGAATTACTCAGTCACCCTAAGTACAACAATGATCTATTAAAAGTTACAATGAGGAAAGAGTGGAAAATTAAAAAAACCAAACAATTATGAACACGGATGAAGCTGTGCACAAGAAAAAAAAAACTAAACACTCATGAACAAGACTGCTACGTTTCCTTCCTTAGACTTCAGAAACAAGTTTCTTCATGCTATGAAATTAAAAACAAAAAAAGCTCACAGTTTGATGTTCTAAATGAGTTTGCATTGTTTGGTTTTACTGCAAATAAAATCAAGTACATTTTCTAGATGTGGGTAATTTATCCATCTTCTGAAAGTTTGACTTCCATCTTGATGCTCTTCTGGAGAGTGTGCCCAGATATGTTGACATGAACTTCTCGTAAGATTCAAAATCAAATTCTTGATTTCTCTCAAAACCATAGGGATCCACTTTTCTGGATGGAAATGAAAATCAATTGAATTCATTCATTATTACAAAAGTCTCTAAAAAAACATAGAAACAAACATCCTTAAATTTGGAAAGGTTTTTTTTAAAAAAAAAGTATTACCAAACTTTTGATACCAATGCGTGCGCTACCCCATCCATCATAAGAACCAGTTCCAGTAAATGCATGTTATCTACTTATCTTTGCTTTATACTACGGTCTCAGTGAAAATTAAGTTATTCCAGTTTAATAATGCTAGTCATTATTGAGTAGGCAAGAAAAGATATGAATGTTTTGCCTAACATTAATGTAAAATTATTATAGTGAACAGAGAAAACAAATCCAATGTATTTCCTATTAAAGAGTCAATTATCTGTTGTTTATTTATTTTTCATTGGTTTATAGTAAAATTTCTGATGAATAGATTACGTTCCTTAATAAGTGCAATCAATCCAGTTTAAGGATTCTTTCCATCCACCACAGCTAAACAACAACTGGAAAAAAAAAAGGTAAAACAAAATATAATGATTCCAACCTATCTATGATGTCATATTCACTGACAGAAGGAGAGTAAGATACAGTTGATAGTGTTTCCGAACTACCAGCCTTTTCTTTTTTATTATTCTCTTCTGTTATAGTTTGCTCTTCCATAATTGCTTTCCGGCCGTACTACTGATGTTTAGAATTAACTTTTTATCCCTTGTTAATATAGCTGAAACACTCTTGTATCAGAAAAATATGCACAAATATCCACAAGGATACAGCTCAGCGGATAGGCCAAAGTTTACTACTTATAGTAGAGTATTAATAAATAACGTAAGTGAAAAGTAGAGGGAGATAATCACATCTTGTATTGATCGGAGCATTCTTTATTGATTTCAAACCAACAGTTCAAGTTACATTCATACATTTACCAAAACTATAAGCATGCAATATTAGCAGAAGAAGATGGCCATATGTTGCAGGCCATCTGCATTCCAATGATATGACTTATCAACAGCTATTTGTTTATACACTTAATTTTTTTATCATTTTATCCATGAAAAAAAAAAAAAAGCTTTAATAGTATATAGTCACTTACTGTAACAGACATGTTTATTATAAAGTTTTTAAATGTTCAATTTTTTTGCTTAGCAGTATAACTGGAATGGATGACAAAAGAAGATTCAAGCTTTAGAAACTTCTACTTGGCACTCAGGTTGATTAATGTAAGTCCACAGATTTCTAAAGAATCGCACCTTTATATTTACAATAATATACATTAAAAAATTTCAATTTTAAACCTTAATATAATTAAAGTCAATGGGTAAGTAGTGAATTTGAAAATTCATTTAAGACTACTTAATTATATCCACACAAAAAACAAAACAACATGTTTTTTTACTTTAATATTTTTATTTTTAAAATGAGAAATGAAATCCTTTATGCTGAGGAATAAAGAATTAAAAAAAAAGCAAAAGAATTCTATAGATACTCACCCATGACCAAAATTGGCAGTTCCTGGTGGGATGGGTTTGCTCATTTCCGGCACCTATCAATCTACCAGCCAAGAATCACCAGAAGTAATTTATATCATGTGACTTGACATTTTTGACACATTTCAAGCCATGACGAACAAATACTGTTTTGCCATTATGTGCTGTAAATCTGAGAACATAGAGAGATAAAACATGTCGAATATTACATACAAAAACAGTTCTCTTCTCTTACTTATTAAGCAGCTTTTAGACAACTAATCGACCACATGCCAATACATCATTGGTAAGGCAAAAGACATGGTTCATAAGACAGAAAAATAAAATTATAGGCCCACCAAAGTAAAGAAAAAACTATTGGAAAACTAAAATGGTCGCCAATGGCACTCTGAATTTTCCTGCGCTGGTTATACATTTTATATTCAAAATAAATAGACTTTATGTCTATCCCACAAGATTCTGAGATGAATCCTAGTCTTTTAGGTCCCATCCAGAGTTACAAAATGTGGCATTTACCTTTATCAACAGCATTCTTCGTTAGAACAAAAAATAATCATTTAAAACAACTATGCTTCAAAAAATCAGAATCCTTGAGAACAAAAAGTCAAGAAAGAAAGATTTTTTGTTAACATTATTAAATAAACTTCTTAGTTGGCTTTTTCAATTACAATGGAGTTTTGATTCAACTGGTCTAAGTCTGATGAAGATAATTTCAAATTATGTTTTAACAACAATTTAGTCTAATCAGTAAGCTTTATAAGTGATGAATCTTTCAACAATTGCCATAGTAATACAATTTTAGTGATGAATATTTATTTTAAAACTTCAATACAATATATAAAAAAAACATTTAATGATTGAGTTTTCAATCATTTCAAAAAAGTATTAATGTCTCCTTAAAGAAATTGTTACAATCTGTTTTTTTTAAAAAAAAAACATAATTTTTGTAATGCAAAACTGAATATAATAAAACAATGTATTACTACATGTACTATATGTCATATCTTTTAACATACAATACAAATGGTTTTGTGAAAAATAAATTTAATTAACCAGGTTTAATCAATATGGAATTCATGCAATGTATCTGATTAGAAGTCACAAGTTAAATATATTAAAATAATTTTCCTTATTTGTTTATAGTTTCATGTTCACTGAAGGTATTAGTCCTTAATATTAATTTTTAGGCATATTTTACTATTTCTACACAACTTACATATACTTCCAGATAACACAAGACACACCAGTGATCAGCTCCAGGTCATTAAAAAATGTTGCAAACTACACAGTCACTGGGCTAGCTATTTAAGCCACTGATAAGCTGAGACGCTGGATATGATAAGTAAACACAACAGTGTGATATGACCCGTGACCCATAGATTGGCCTTGTGTCAACTCTTAAATAATTTGTCACTGTTAAGTGAAATGTTTCTTGTATACTGGCTAAGCCTCAGTGCTGATATTTTCAGAGTGAGCTATGCATATTTTTATAGCAAAAAAAATAAAAAAATTCATCTCAAATCTTATGCTGTGTATGTGATTTAAAAAGTATTCTTACTGTAAAAAAGACTACAGTATTTTAAATGTAATTATATTTAAAATTATTCCATATTCATATATGTTGATGTGAAGATTTCATTTTTTTTTTTTAGCGATAGAGGTTTAATTTTTTATTTATGTACACAGATATATCAATTCTAGATTTTTCATTTTAGAAATGACCCTCCTTTAAGTTTAAATTGAACTGAAGATACATTAAATAGCACAAACATTATAAGCAGTTGGGCACACAATATGAATTAGAGAAATTTTGAGCAAAATAATTCCCTTTGATATATTTTTTATCCGGCTTTGTTTTAGCATGAAATGTTTAATGGTTTTAATATCTAATTTTTATTATAATAATAAAAGAGCCCATGAAAGTGGCTTTAAAAAATATAATTATATTAAATTTTTAAACACTATAACAAAATCTTTATTTATTACATATAGCATTAACATCTCTTCGTAAATGGATGCCTAACTTTTAACTACCAGCTCACACCTATTTTAATTCTTATTGCGCGCAATTTTAAAATAATTCAATTTTAACAAATTAATAGTATAATCAATTAATAATAAACGTTAAAATACAAGAAAAGTAATAATTTTGTCCCCACATTGAAAAAGGTGCGTACCGGCACAAAAAAAGCACTGATGTTTTTATGCTATATAAAAAGCACAAACAAACATAGATTTATATATTTATACACATTACTAGAATAACAACATATACGATTTATATACAACTGAATGTTATATATATTTAAACTTGTAGTCATTTTATTATAAATGATTATGCTAACTATATTCAATAAACACAGTACCATTATTGGCATTAAATAGCATTTTCGATAAATATGATCATTACTGGCAACACGCACACCTCCTCCGTGAGAGTCAATGTTTCTAGTGCTAAAAAAAACATTAAAGGGTTGATTACGAGTATTTTGTGAGATTATATAATTATATGTTAATTTTTTAAAGATTTTTTTCCTTTGAGACCTTTGTAAAAATGCAAATCTTGTTATATGATGGCTGATGTACACAGACGGACAGTCTAAGCTTAACAATAACAGCCATTAACATGCAATAACAGCAGAAATATTCAACTGGCTAAATAAATGTTTTATTTTAAAAGTCATCAAACTCACTTAGTCTTAGAGGTTATATCTGAGACGTTTTAAACAGTACTTTAGATTTTTTTTTAAAGATTCCTTAATAAAAATTCAAGATTTGACAGAGATAAATAATAGAATGAAAACATGACTATGAAATATGTCATAATATGATTACTAACACTGGTAACACTATCACTAACTAAGTGTATGAACCGATTTCAAACGTGAAACTAAAAGTCTAAATAAGTACGATTTAACTATTACTTACTACTTGAGTATATTGACAATTGTGTGCGTTAAATGACTAGACTAATATAAGTAGCGTAATCAATGAATGTCTTCTACATTATCTGACACACATTATAAGTCACTTATTATTGTATGCTTTTCTGTTTTTAGCGTTCTTTGTCACACAAACACGACCCCACAACACGGCGATGACAAATCCAAATGGTAATAATTTATTCACTTCTACGCTTTACTGTGTATTGTACGCATAGCAGTCATTCATCTAATACAGCGCTCTCGGTTGCTATACAAAGTCTCAAATGTTGTAAGCCCAAGGAAAATGTTGCATCAAAATTAAGAAGTTATGAAACATTTCAAATGCGAAAGGCTTGGGGGCCCCTAAAAAATAAAAGTGCTGGGTACTCAAGAAGGTAGATACGAGTGTGGGAAAATGGTAATACGCAGTAATAACTGTAGTAGCCCTGTGTTTTTTTAAGACTGTAGTAACATTGATCCCAGTGTGCAAAAGGATGCTAATTAATTCACAATGTATTGTCAAAAACTATTTTACATGCTATAAGTTCTTTTTTTTTAATCATCGCTCTAATGTATGCTGGGTTTGTTTATTTTTTTAAAAACCCTAAAAGTTGAGTAGAAAAAAGAAAAGAAAAGCAGGCGCAGTTTTAATCTAGCTATAATAAAATAAAATCTTCCCAATTTAGAAAGCAATAGGACATATTAGATTAATGTAAGCCAGTGGCGTAGTAAGGGGGCAGGGGGACATCATGCCCCGGGCGCTACTCACAAAGGGGCGCCAAATGGTATATTTTACTTATAATATTATATTGTTTTCGAATGATGGGGGGTAATGCCCCGGGCTCGATTTAAGCTCGCTACGCCACTGATGTAAGCAGTGCAGTTAAGAATGCAATATTTCTTTCATGTAATGCGATCATTATAAGCGAGGGCAGCTTTATTAGGAGTCATATATTAAAACACACTAATAAATTCTACTGAAGTAGGGTTTTTCCAAACCAAGGTTTAGTAAATATGTTCACTAACAGGCTTGGGTAACAATCATGGTTTCTTGTCATACACAGTAATTAAATTACTCCATGTCTAAAATCACGTAACAGACGACAATGTAGCTGCCACAGAATCTATTAATTGCATTCTTAATTAAATACAGCAATACACAAAGAGATTAACAAAGAGATAGAGAGAAACCGTATTACCTTTTTTTGGCTTTATTTAAATGGATGTATAATATTATTTGTTATGCAAGTTGTTTTTGTTTAAACTGGTGTCTGTGTGACCTTTCTATAACAAACACTCGAGGTGCAACAAATAAAATATTGTGGCAGGTTGAAATCTTGAAAAGATGTTTTGGTTTACACCAACACGATAAAGGATTTCAGTTCCTGCTGAAATTTTTTTCTTCATATAAATAGCCAGTGTGTGATTTTTTTTCCCTATTTGTTTTATGTTGTATCAAGTAACAAAATAAAAGTCTTAGTGATATAAAGTGTCCTGCTCTAGAATGGCACCTCGCACACATACTGATATAAATTGTCCTGCTCTAGAATGGCACCTCGCACACATACTGATATAAAGTGTCCTGCTCTAGAATGGCACCTCGCACACATACTGATATAAAGTGTCCTGCTCTAGAATGGCACCTCGCACACATACTGATATAAAGTGTCCTGCTCTAGAATGGCACCTCGCACACATACTGATATAAATTGTCCTGCTCTAGAATGGTACCTCGCACACATACTGATATAAAGTGTCCTTCTCTAGAATGGTACCTCGCACACATACTGATATAAAGTGTTCTGCTCTAGAATGGTACCTCGCACACATACTGATATAAAGTTTCCTGCTCTAGAATGGTACCTCGCACACATATTGATATAAAGTGTTCTGCTCTAGAATGGTACCTCGCACACATACTGATATAAAGTGTCCTGCTCTAGAATGGTACGTCGCAATAATACTGATATAAATTGTCCTGCTCTAGATTGGTACCTCGCGCAAATACTGATATAAATTGTCCTGCTCTAGAATGGTACCTCGCGCACATACTGATATAAAGTGTCCTGCTCTAGAATGGTACCTCGCACACATACTGATATAAATTGTCCTGCTCTAGAATGGTACCTCGCACAAATACTGATATAAATTGTCCTGCTCTAGAATGGCACCTCGCACACATACTGATATAAAGTGTCCTGTTCTAGAATGGCACCTCGCACACATACTGATATAAAGTGTCCTGATCTAGAATGGCACCTCGCACACATACTGATATAAAGTGTCCTGCTCTAGAATGGCACCTCGCACACATACTGATATAAATTGTCCTGCTCTAGAATGGTACCTCGCACAAATACTGATATAAAGTTTCCTGCTCTAGAATGGTACGTTGCACAAATACTGATATAAATTGTCCTGCTCTAGAATGGTACCTCGCACACATACTGATATAAAGTGTCCTGCTCTAGAATGGTACATCGCACACATACTGATATAAATTGTCCTGCTCTAGAATGGTACCTCGCACAAATACTGATATAAATTGTCCTGCTCTAGAATGGTACCTCGCACACATACTGATATAAAGTGTCCTGCTCTAGAATGGCACCTCACACACATACTGATATAAAGTTTCCTGCTCTAGAATGGTACGTCGCACACATACTGATATAAAGTTTCCTGCTCTAGAATGGTACGTCGCACAAATACTGATATAAAGTTTCCTGCTCTAGAATGGCACCTCGCACACATACTGATATAAAGTTTCCTGCTCTATAATGGTACGTCGCACAAATACTGATATAAAGTGTCCTGCTCTAGAATGGCACCTCGCACACATACTGATATAAAGTTTCCTGCTCTAGAATGGTACCTCGCACACATACTGATATAAAGTGTTCTGCTCTAGAATGGTACCTCGCACACATACTGATATAAAGTGTCCTGCTCTAGAATGGTACGTCGCAATAATACTGATATAAATTGTCCTGCTCTAGATTGGTACCTCGCGCAAATACTGATATAAATTGTCCTGCTCTAGAATGGTACCTCGCGCACATACTGATATAAAGTGTCCTGCTCTAGAATGGTACCTCGCACACATACTGATATAAATTGTCCTGCTCTAGAATGGTACCTCGCACAAATACTGATATAAATTGTCCTGCTCTAGAATGGCACCTCGCACACATACTGATATAAAGTGTCCTGTTCTAGAATGGCACCTCGCACACATACTGATATAAAGTGTCCTGATCTAGAATGGCACCTCGCACACATACTGATATAAAGTGTCCTGCTCTAGAATGGCACCTCGCACACATACTGATATAAATTGTCCTGCTCTAGAATGGTACCTCGCACACATACTGATATAAAGTGTCCTTCTCTAGAATGGTACCTCGCACACATACTGATATAAATTGTCCTGCTCTAGAATGGTACCTCGCACACATACTGATATAAAGTGTCCTGCTCTAGAATGGTACCTCGCACACATACTGATATAAATTGTTCTGCTCTAGAATGGTACCTCGCACACATACTGATATAAAGTGTCCTGCTCTAGAATGGTACGTCGCAATAATACTGATATAAAGTTTCCTGCTCTAGAATGGTACCTCACACACATACTGATATAAATTGTTCTGCTCTAGAATGGTACCTCGCACACATACTGATATAAAGTGTCCTGCTCTAGAATGGTACGTCGCAATAATACTGATATAAATTGTCCTGCTCTAGATTGGTACCTCGCGCAAATACTGATATAAATTGTCCTGCTCTAGAATGGTACCTCGCGCACATACTGATATAAAGTGTCCTGCTCTAGAATGGTACCTCGCACACATACTGATATAAATTGTCCTGCTCTAGAATGGTACCTCGCACAAATACTGATATAAATTGCCCTGCTCTAGAATGGCACCTCGCACACATACTGATATAAAGTGTCCTGTTCTAGAATGGCACCTCGCACACATACTGATATAAAGTGTCCTGATCTAGAGTGGCACCTCGCACACATACTGATATAAAGTGTCCTGCTCTAGAATGGCACCTCGCACACATACTGATATAAATTGTCCTGCTCTAGAATGGTACCTCGCACACATACTGATATAAAGTGTCCTTCTCTAGAATGGTACCTCGCACACATACTGATATAAAGTGTTCTGCTCTAGAATGGTACCTCGCACACATACTGATATAAAGTGTCCTGCTCTAGAATGGTACGTCGCACAAATACTGATATAAATTGTCCTGCTCTAGAATGGTACCTCGCACAAATACTGATATAAATTGTCCTGCTCTAGAATGGTACCTCGCACAAATACTGATATAAATTGTCCTGCTCTAGAATGGTACGTCGCACACATACTGATATAAATTGTCCTGCTCTAGAATGGTACCTTGCACAAATACTGATATAAAGTTTCCTGCTCTAGAATGGTACGTCGCACAAATACTGATATAAATTGTCCTGCTCTAGAATGGTACCTCGCACAAATACTGATATAAATTGTCCTGCTCTAGAATGGCACCTCGCACACATACTGATATAAAGTTTCCTGCTCTAGAATGGTACCTCGCACACATACTGATATAAAGTGTTCTGCTCTAGAATGGTACCTCGCACACATACTGATTTAAAGTGTCCTGCTCTAGAATGGTACGTCGCAATAATACTGATATAAATTGTCCTGCTCTAGATTGGTACCTCGCACAAATACTGATATAAATTGTCCTGCTCTAGAATGGTACCTCGCGCACATACTGATATAAAGTGTCCTGCTCTAGAATGGTACCTCGCACACATACTGATATAAATTGTCCTGCTCTAGAATGGTACCTCGCACAAATACTGATATAAATTGTCCGGCTCTAGAATGGTACCTCGCACAGATACTGATATAAAGTGTCCTGCTCTAGAATGGTACCTCGCACAAATACTGATATAAAGTGTCCTCGCAATTAAAGGGGGAGATATCTTATCAGATTTAAAAAAATAAAATCTGAAACATATTTTCTCCCCTGATTCGAGCATAAGCTACATCAAGCTATATAAAAAAAGAGTAATTAATCTAATCCAGTGTTTTCAAGTAATTGCCTGTTGGTGTACATATTTGAATAGCTGTTCTTATGATTTTGGGGACCTAAGGAAGATGCCTTGAAGATATCAAGGGGCCCTATGAAGAGACTTTATAGATATCAAGGGGCCCTATGGAGAGACTTTATAGATAACAGGGAGCCCTATGGAGAGACTTTATAGATATCAGGGGGCCCTATGGAGAGACTTTATAGATATCAGGGGGCCCTATGGAGAGACTTTATAGATATCAGGGGGCCCTTGGCAGATACTTTATATATATTAGGGGGCTCTAGAATAACGTAGATGTCTGGGTCTGTAAAGCATCACAATTGATTGGAGATTGTTATTGTCGGTAGACTACTTATTAGTTTTATTAGTTTAATACTGATATTCTTTAGCCTAAAACTAGTTGCGGCTTAAGACTAGATGGAGTAACCATTCCGAAAATGCTGGTAAAATTGGCAGTATTAAAAAAATAATCCATATTTTAAAATATATTTAAATAACTTTATAATAAAAGTTCAAACGGTTATTTTTAACAGTCAGAAGTTAACGAAATGGTTATGACACCACCATGGGCGTCGCTAAGAATTTTTCCAGGGGGGGGGGCAAAAATTTTCCAGGGGGGGGGGCAAATAACAACTTTATGACATTTTTTTTAAATGTAAGGGGGGACTAAATGTCCCCTTCTTATATGACATTTTTTTCAAAATGTAGGGGGGGGGGAGAATGCCCCCCTTCCCCCCCCCCCATGAATACGCCCATGTACACCACTGGTGTTAAAAAAAAACAAATAACCTTACTTGCAGGTATAAGCCTAATGATAGCTATGATTTCTTAATTAGTTAACAAAGTTTTTTTTTTTTAAAACTTGATCTAGCTCTGATGTTGAAATGGTCATTGAATCCCCCAAATTGTTATTTCAAAATCACTTATTTCAACTTAAACCATTAACTATTTTTTCTCCTTAAAGATCTAAAGTAAGTCAAATAAATAAATCACTCATTCACATAGGCTTATCTTACAGTTTGGTAGCAATAACCATGGCAACAACTAACTTGCTCAAACAAATGTGGAATGTAGTTCAAGCAGTCATAGTCATCCATTTCTGTCCCGTATTTCTCAAGTATTGGGGGGGGGGGTCTCTAGACAATATTAAATCGGGGGCCCTAGCCCGCCACTTTTATAAATTGACAACAATGTTATATCATTTTAGTTCTGGGCCCTCGACAATAGTCTTAAATTGTTCTTTCTGTTGCTAAATAAAAATTACGACACATAGTCCCAATAGCAGCGGGGGGGGGGGGGGGCTCCGGTAGCCGCCCAGTTTGCTTATCCATAACGGTTCTGGTTTGTGGTATTCGATTCTAAACGCATGATGTCTCCCCCCCCTCCCCAGGTCATCGATTTTTATTTAAAGACATTCGTGGGAATGCTGCTTGCCATGTACTTCTGACAAACTGTTTTAAAACGGGAAGCAGAAAATAACTGAGTTCTTCCTTTAGAAAATTAATAGAATAGCAGCTATACTCAAATCATAGATGCACGCCATTGTTGAAATCGCCCTTCCTCCAATCGGAGCTTAATATTTATTTTGCAACATACAAAAATGATTTCTCTAAATTATAGCAGTTATTAAAAATTGAGTGATCTCCCCTTATGAGTTTATATATAAAAAAAAAACAATAATTTTTTCAACCAGTCAAATTTTCAGTCATTTTATTATTGTTAATAACTAAATGTATTTGTCTCAACAAATATACACAATTAATAACACCTGGAAAAATTAGATGTAACATACATATCAAGAGGAGGGTGTTGAGTGCTTCACTGTCGACCTAGGGGTCCCGGGTTCAAACCTCAAGTTATCTCAGGTCCCACTGGGAGTTCCCAAGTCTCCCCGGCATTTGATGGGTGCTTGACATGAGTTGGGGAAGTAAGGCAGCTGGACATTGTATTAGCCACACAATCCCATAATATGCCGTGGCTACAGAAACTGAGAAATTCTACAATTAATCAGTCCCAATTGGTCTTAAGGGTCAACATTACATTAGTACATACAGTGGATTCCTCTTAATTGGGACACCCCCCCTAATTGGGACAGCCACTTATTTGGGACAAATCTCAAAGAAACCAAACCAAGAAGCCAATAGTAAATTTGTATGTTTTATTGGGACAGCCGCTTAATTGGGACAAAAAGCCTCGGTCCCGATGTGTCCCAATTAAGCGGAATCGACTGTATATATATATATATATATATATATATATATATATAAAAATATATATATATAATATATATTTATAATATCAACTTCTGGTCCAACCTACTATTAATCGAAATTGTTGTTGGATTTTGTGCACAGAATTATAGGGCCTGTACGATGTATTAAAAAAAATGAACAACTATATAGCATATCCTTCTTAATATGTTAGTTTGCTTTATTGAAAAGAAGTTTTAATTTTATATAATATTTTAAGGCAAGTCATCAAAAAAAAAAAAAAATAAAAAAATAAACATAGCATCAAAAACCTTAAAAATTTCAGTCAAGACATGCAGATAAAATTTTCATTTCATTTGACTGGACATCATTTTACATAACAATGTACACATTATTTTAATAATAAATGAAACTAATTAAAATCATTTTTTAAAAAATTAACCCTACTGCGTTTTCAAACCATTTGCAATTTTTATTGGGTCTCGATGATGAAAGTAATTTGTTTAGAACCACAGATGCATTTAAAAAGAAAAGTGAAGACTGAAAACTGGAATGTATTGTGACCTTAAGTCAGCAACAGTTAACTTCAGGAGTAAAAGCCGAGTTAAAATAAAAATAAGTATAGCAAGATAAAATAAGTGCTTCAAACTAAAATTACCCCCAACTCAAATAGTCCTTATTATTTACTCAAGCAATCAAGAAAATTAAGAAAGACATCAACTATTTAAATGAATACCCATACATAAAAATCAAAGTTGAATTTTTTTTTTTTTTAGAAATAACCTATAATTTTTTACAAATTTTATTGCAAATCTATTAGGCAGAGGTCTTTTTAGGAAAAAACCACAACAAAAAACAATGTATATAAACAATTACATTTGCTCACATAAAATAATGACCCTATTCATCAGTAGAATTTAAACTTTACTTTTGGAGCAATAGCATTAGTATTTTTTGTTTAGTGTGCATTAATCACTGTAATTTAAAAATTGTGTTGTGTAAGTTGGTTACTGTAATATTTTTGAATATTGACACACCACAGAAAAATATAAAAAAAATGCATTGATATAAAAAAATTTTCTACAGGAAAATAGAGATACGATTTTTTTTAGTTCAAACAGACAGAAAATAATGACATCAAGTAATGTTAAAATAGAGAAATCATATTTAACAATATATTTAAATAACTTTATAATAAATTTAAATCGTTAGCTTAAAGATCGTCAGCAGTTAACAAAATGATAAAATAAATAAAAGAGTACCAGTACTTAATAATTTAAAAGAGAGGGAGAGAGAAAATAAAAAAACTGCTGCTTTAATCAGCAAGAGCATTTTTACTGAATGTCAATGGCAATTATCCATAATTTTCCCCGCATGATGGAATGCAATAATTAAATGGCAATGCTCAAAAGTTTCTGGGCAGGGTTGTTGCCATATTCATTTGACATAACAATATTCTGTGTAGACATTTCTTTATAGAACAAATTTAGGCTGGGCTAATAATAAATTTTGAAAATTATGTTTTTGAAAAATTGATCTCATTTTTAAGTAACAATGGGCTGCATTTTACATTGGAAACAAATATTTTTTAGCATTAAGCTAGCAATAAAGGTTTTTTTTAATTTAAATAACAACATATGTAACAGACTAGTCATTAGAAAAAATGCCAACAAGAAAATGATAAAAAAAATACAAACATCAATAATAATCTGTTGAACATTAAATGCTTAAACTATGTAAAAAAATTATTTTTTAAAGTAAATACAACATGAAATATTCAATGACTTGTTTAAACCATATAATAAACCAAAATGTGAACACAATCAAGATAGCAAATACCTTCTAAGAGTAAAGTATCAGTAAAATGTATAAACTGATTTTGAAAACAATGCTAACAAACTAAACACAACACATAATTTAAGTCTCAAAAATAAATGCTGGAAATAAATCTCAATGTGATGGTGCTACATCTTGTTATCTAACCGGACAGAACACATGTACATGTAAGCCTAAATAGCCTGCCAATATATAAGCAGCCTCTGTCACAATAAAAAATAAAATATAGTCAAATATTAAAATACTGATTTAAAATTTTAGCACAAGTCCATACATGGCATGGACCTATACAATCAAAATAAAAATAATAATAAAGGTCAAAGAAATAAATGGAACTCAACATATTGATTTAACAGATAAAATTCAGAACCTTAAATGTGATTGTTATGTGAGCATTTTAAGAATGAACAGTAAAAATATTAACATATCAAGCATATTCCAACATATGATACAATAAATCTAATGCTTGCCATTTAATGTGAAGTGCATATATCAGTCTATTAAAAAAATTGGCATTTTCACACTAATTCTGATAATTTGCTCTTATGATTCAGAATATGGTCAAGAAGCAAAGGTAATAATAAAAAATTGCAGCTAACAATTCATGAATTCTGCATTACTTCATTTAGTGTAGAGCAGTGTAAGCTCCAAATGAGTTTAGTATTTACAACAAATCAAAAAATACATTCTCATTAATACACTTTCATTTACACATTTATTAAAAAAATCAGAGAAGCACCACAAGATCAGTGACAACAAAAAATCAGAAAGTCAGAGATACTCTGATTTTCCTGAAAGTTGTGAGAAACTCTGCTGATAAACTTTCCCGTGAATTTTGTGGCCCTGATTTTTGGAAGAAGAAAATTCATACACAGCGGATGTCCTGTCACTGAAATCTGACCTGGTGTCAAACTCTTCATCTGTTGAATGATTTCTCCAGCTCAGGTATCCTCCTAAATAAAAAATTAAACTTGTGTTAATTTCTTAAGCAATGGTAAAATGAGAAAGAAATAATTTCTTTTACCAACAAATAATAACAAAGAATAAAACAAATTTGAGCTGTTATATTTTGTATAGCTTCAGAAGATCTATTTTTACTATAAAAATATTTACAAATACATTTATTGTAATTATAAAGGGTCTATTTTTTGATGTTGATAAGAAAATTCTAACTTCTTCATTTACAAAAATAAAAAATTTGAAATCAACTTATTATAATTAGTTTTTAGTTAAAAAATCAGCAATTGGCAAATGTAATTCCAATGAAGGATAAAAAATAAAAGTGTAGAAACAAACATACATTTATAATAACATGTACACACTAAATGAGAATGCAACTAATTTTTCCCGTGTTAGCATAAAAGGTAAAAGCAAATACATTTTATAAAAAAAAAGGGTGTGTTTTTGTTTTGCTTGCATGATATTGTCATGATTTTAGTCCTGTAAAGTGTTGCAGGTGTATATATTTAAGATGTAGTTCATAAAGTGTGGATGATCAATTTTGCCACTTAGTGTCTATTTATAATGATATAGCTTCAAGCATCAAATCATTTACTATCGTAATAAAGCTTGATTAATTTGTGAACTTGACCGTTGTTTGGTAGTAGCTTTCTTATTAGTGTGTAAATTGTTTTCATTTACCTATAGATATACAAATGAAAAGGAAGCCTCCGACACCTGGAAGAGCAGGTGCCCATAGAAGCTCATAAACATCTTCTTCTATCATTGTGACAAACACAACAACGCCCACACCTGCAGAGACGCCTGCAAAGAAAGAAAATATGATTTTAAAACTCTTAGTAAAAAAAATGTTACGGACTGGTACAATCCATCTAAATCATAATGAATGGTTTAAAAATTTTTTTCAAGGAACAATTTACATACAGGTCTATTTAACTACAAAAAAAAGGAAAGACAATCATTTTTAACCCTATAAATAAAACACATTTACTCTTAAGTAACAATGGGCTGCATTTTACATTGGAAACAAATATTTCATACAAATAAATCATATGAAGAGTTCATTTTATTTACTCAGAACTTCATAAAAAAAAAGAAAAATCTTCACAAAAAATATTTAAAAAAAGAAGAAACAACAACCTTGAAATAAAAAGACTTTAATTAAAATAGCTTGGATCAAACAAATATTTATATTAATTCTATTGACAATAACATTTTGAGCACCAATATGGATTAATTATTTTAATTTATTTCTGGCACCAATGCTTTTATTTAGCCAATAACATTTAAATAAATATTTGTATAATCTAAGCCATTAAACATTTTTTTTATAATAATTTTTTTTAAATTTTATATTCATACTTTTCAGCGTCAAAAGTATTTATGTTGTTTTTGTTTATATAGTTAATAACAACTAATAAGTGGTGTAAATAATGTGATAACGAAAAACTAAAAAAATCTGCTAGATAGATTGTTATTATAATGTTAAAAGAATTTCATTTGCTTTTGTTGGTAAAGTTAATATACTTATTTAACACAGTGTACAAGACTTAATCTCCTTCTAAAATCTCTGTCTTTATATGAACATTATCCAAAAAATAATTTGCGTCGGGCTCCATTAGAATTAATAGATATGAATGTTTTAAAATAGTATAGTCATTGCGAATATACAAGTATTAAAAATTTCAAACTGATTATGAATTTCCTAAAACATCCACCTGTTAACATGGCTATCTTCCGCCGGACCAACTGACTTAAATAAAAGCCTATAAGAATAATTCTTGCTTTTCTGATACATTTGTAAGAGTTATGAAATAAGAATAACACATTATATTTTTAGCATTAATGTTTTCATTTTAAACTGAGAAAAGAGTTGTTTTTTTTTAACATCACAACTTTTATTTTCATAAGTAATACACAAATAGATGTTTCCTGTTTGAACAGGTGTAATATCTACACCTAATTTTTCCATGAGAGAAGTAGAAATTAACCATTTCTGTGGCCACAGAAACTTCAGGAGAGGTCAAATGTCAATGTCATACATTCCTTAACTGATCTCATGTATTACTCATCCAGTTTTAATAAATTCTACTCATCTCTACACTGTTAAATTAGTCCAAGTGCTAACCGGGAAGGAACCCAAAACGTTTGGCTAAGCAGGTGAGCACTCTTGACTCACACACCACAACAGGTGGTCTTTGAAAAATTAGGTAATGACACCAGTGTAATGAAATAACTTGGAATGATATCAAAATTTAAATGGCATGACTTGTGACATTAAAGAATTTTATTTACATTCATATATATCAATCTGTTTGACTGAGTCTAAACAAAAAAAAAACAATCCTATTTAAAGGAAGTTGTTTTTTTTTCCTAATTTGTTCGGCTTTTCATACAAACTTCTTAAATTACTATCAAAACAAAGAGAAAGTTTGTTTCAACAAATTTTCTTATAACAATATTTGCTTAAGACAGATAAGTAAGATATCTACTTTAATTTTTTTACTTTTCAATGTTGGCATTTTAAATGAATATTGTCCACCCTTTTACTTTCTATAAATTAAACATATTATGTAAAGCAAATCTTCCATTCCTGCTTTTTAGACAGAACTAACTAAAAAATTGATTGCGTTTTGCAAATACTCTTTATACAGCACTAACATGTATTACTCGGGTGCTATTGCTGCTTTAGAACTCTCATAATCTCCAATTTTTCCCCCCACCACAGAATGAAGTGAGCCTCGGAGATATGTTTGCCTTCACTTAATCCACCAGGAGGCACTTTATCCTGGAGCCAGTTGACCAAAATGATGGCAAAGCTAATAATGTCAAGCAGCACAGCTTCATAACATAAATCTGTGAGTCAATATTTCCTCCTGAAGCTGTGGAATGCTGTGTGCAATCAACGTTCAATAACCCACAAGCCCAATGAGACATCAATAAGTCAATCTGATGAGGCACGAGTCCAAACTTCATCAGTATTGTGATGTGTGTTTTATTTTTAGTAGAGACCATCAAACAAAATGTTTATGAGTATTAAGAGCCAATTTTATTTTAGATGCAGCCTGTGCAAACTTGTACAAAGAGTTCAGGTCATTGTAGACACTCCTTGTGTAAACTATCACTATACAGGAGATTATAAACATTCCCTATGTAAACTAACTCTATATAATATAAAGTGTTTATGTTATTTTAGATACAGCCATGTCGAACTAAATTTTCTTTGGTCTGATTACAGATGCAAAGTCTGTACACTATATATTCACAAAGCATTCGTGATAAGTGTAGTTAAATTTTGTGGAAATTATCTCTTGCTTTTCATTTACTCAGTCTTAAAAAAAAAAGAGACGTATAATATTGGATCATGACAGAAAGATATAATAAAGGGGCATAACTGTCAGTTTTTACTTCAAAAACTTCTGATAGACATAATGGAATAAGATCTCTGACATCATGGGAAAGAATCCACAGGGAGACATCGGAAAACAAATATATGAATATTTTTAGCTTCCAATATATTTTTTGTTAACTAAAATTTTATTCCAATGAGAATAAAAAAAAAATACATACTACGGTTAGGATGTCCTAAAATAACCAAAATCCAATTAATATTATTTTTCATTATTGATAGTTGCAGTAGAATATTCTTTTGAATCTATTACTATGACAAGACTGAATAGTAAGGATCTGTCGATTTGCTTTCATATTGATTTTGTCTCAGAAAATGATAGGTCATTTGATAAGCATTCATGTCTCCATCATTGCTGGATTTTAAATTAATGATGTTATTTAATTTAGTTGTGCCATTGTTATGCTTTAGATATTAAATTTCTGAAATATGAACTAATGAAAAAAAAAGAAAACTCACTACAATCCTTTCATAACCATTACAAGTAATAAACATTATATAATTAATTATGACTCTAGTTTATATTAAATCTTTATCACTTTACTAATTACTTGCCAACTTCTCATGCATCTTTCTTATAAAGAAACCAAAAGACAACAGAACAGAGGAACAAAGTGATGTTTCCAAAACTTTACAGTTATCTTAGGGGTCTAAAATGAGAACCAAAAAGAATCAATGATCCAAACCTTGAGTCCATCAAAAATTATTTCTGTGGTCTAATTTATGAGATATTTTCCAAAGAAAATTGTTCAGGATAAAAGGACAACTGTAAGTAATCTATTTTCTCAGTGAATGTGACACTCAAGTTTTTTTTTTATAGAAAGTAATAGCCCTAAAAATCCTGGTCAATTAATTTTTTTTTTGTAGCTGAGGATGAAGAATGTGTGAGGGTGTTCTGGTGTTGTAATGGTAATGAATGGGCGCTTCGGTGGAAATGTTATGACACTGGACTGATAATGTATAGAAAATCTTCTGGTGTTTTTTAGGGTAAAGTTCTGGTATTTTAATGATAATGTTCTGGTACTGTAATGGTAATGTACTAATGATATATAACGATGATGTTCTGCTATTGTCCTAGTGTTGTTCTGGCCAGCATTAATCCAAGTAGTATACAAGATATTTGTTAATTTAAAAAATGACATTTTTAATCTTTAAGGTTTTCTTCTTCTTTAGTAATCTGGTTGACATACAATATTTTTTTTAAAACCTGACTGCGTCAAATGTTACTCTCAAATTACAGTAAACATGCTGCAGTATACTATTTAAAAAATTACCTGCAACTGCAGCAAAAGTAAGATAAGCTGCCTTGACGTGTATCCTTCTCCAAGTAGGATGTAGCACTATTAACACAATTTTAATAATGTAGATGACAATACAGATGAAGCCCGCAGCAAATGACGGTATGATGAAAGCTCTAACAACAAATAATAAGGACGGGACTTCTGTGAAGTCTGGGAAAAAAAGGAAACATTTAAATTTTTATTTATAAAGGGGGCAAAAATCTGGGGTAATAATATGCTGAAATTTCTGACAGCAACCAACAATGAGAACATGAGATTTTAAAAGAAAATTCAAAAATGTATACATTAATAGACCAAATTCAGAACCAACATTCATATATTTCTCAATGTCCTTTACTCAACATGTCAATCAAATAACAAAGTATAGACTGATCCGCTCTTATGGATAGGCAAAAATAGCTTTCCCCCCACCCACCATACAACAGCAAAAGGTTCTTTTCAGTTACTGATTCCTATTAAATGTGATGATGAGAGAGCCCTGACATGTACTTTTACTTAGGTCACCCCCCCTGCTCCCCCATGTCTCTGCATGCCACCAACCCCCTCCTCCAAATACCTGAAGAAAGCTACAAGTGTAGGCAACATAAACAAAGACATTTCAAATTATGTTCCCTCACTGCAGCTTGAAGTAATGGAAAATGTGAAAAAAAAAGTTTTACAGAGCAACTTTAGCTTAGAATCCATATTTAGAGAACTAGCTCTGAACCCCCCCCCTCCCACCACTCCACCCCCGAGAAGGCGAGTTTGTGAAAAAAAACACATTCAAAATATTTGTATAAATATGCAGAACACCAGTGCTTTTTTCTAGCACCTTTTTTTTCCGTAGACTTATATAGATAAGTATATTTATGCAATATTTTCAGTGTTATTTCTTTATGACACGACGGACATAAATAGGGGGAGTTCCGGAAATAAATAAGAGTTCCGGTACCTTTTTTTTTTTTTAAAAAAAAAGCACTGCATAACACTGATAATGACCAACATATAGTGTCTACTAAATCTGTATGATTTTGCTTTTTAATGTCTGTATGCAAGATTATTCGTTGAACTCACTTGAACTTCAACATCTATTGACCAATTTATTTTAAAAAAATATCATGTGTCAAGATTTAGTGTCCAATATAAGGACGATTAGTTCACCAGGCTACTAAATGATAAATCATTTAAATTAATAGCAATGGCTATAAACAATAAAAGGAAACATAATGTGTAACTTATGAAATAAAAGTGTTTCCTTGACCAAAATAGGAAAGAAAAAGAAAACAATCTAATTAGGAGTGGGTAACTCGCCCATTTAGGCGTCGTAAGGGGAATTAAGTTTATTTTTCTGTCCACGGTGAATGTGGCGCTCCATCATTCGTTATCTGGAGTAACCTCCCATGGAGTGTCCGCGCCTGGTAATGGCCACTTTGACTAACGATAATTGTGGACAGTTGGCAGAGACAAGCCAGGTTTGGCACGTTAGCTGGTGCTTTTATCATTCCCACCTCCCCCATCTACCACAAACTCTAACATTTTCCAGTGTTGAGTTTATTTGGTTTAAAAAAAAAATATCAGATTTTAAAGAAGTCTCCAAAAGTTCTTTTTTTATAATTCTTTCGCTGAAGAGTAATCAACGGAAGGAAGTTCCGGAGATGGCTGGGTGTGAATATGGTATCCTAGCAACGAAAAAAAAAAGGTGTAGTGTAATGAACGGAAATGGAAGAGGTTGGGGGTCAGAGATAAAATAAAATAAAAACATCTGAGTGTCAACAAGTATTAACTGCATCCCACTAACCGGGTCGTTATAGGTGTTTATTAAACAAAACTTAACTCTCATTGGAAGTCACGAGGCCACAGCCCAATGACCCTCCTCAAATCAGGCCAATAAATTCACAAATGATATTTTTAGTTATTTAGTTTTATGCATAGCAAGCTTGGTACGTTTCTCTAGCTTTTTAAAGACAAAGGAGCTTGTGAATTTTAAAAAAAATGTGCATTTCTTTGTAATATAAAAACAGTTGTAACTTTTTTGTTGTTGACAGGTGAATACTGTAAAATACTTCCGTTATAATGATTTTTTTTCCTTAGAAAAGTTTGTTTCCTTACAGCAAATAAAATTTTCAATATTATTATTATTAGACCAATTATCACGATTTCTCCCAGAAAAGAGATTTGAAATATTTTTTTTTCTTGTAAATAAATGATAATTCAATCAATACAATAAAAGTAGTATCTTCCTTACAGAAAGGGTAATTGTATCAAATTACGAGCAAATTGGATACCAAATATAAACAGTAATAACTACATACTTATAGATACTTGAAGTACAGTAATGTGGTTCTAACATATAATTCATAATTATCCTATGGAATGTGTAATGACCCATTGATTTTAGTTCCTTTTTTTTTATTGGATATTCAAATACTAATGAACATAAGCAGTGTCCTCAATTATGGACAGTCAAAACAATGGATTTTATTATTTCTTGATTGAGATATGAATCGAAACAAACATTGAAAAGTATATAACTGTGTTATTGGGGGGGGGGGAGGACTTGAATGTAGACTGACCGTGATTTAGACAAATAATAAGCACACACTCACGCAGCAGAGAGAGAGAGAGAGAGAGAGAGAGAGAGAGAGAAAGAGAGAGAGAGAGAGAGAGAGAAAGAGAGAAAGAGAAAAAGAGAGGCGGGAGAAATAGGGAGATTGATATATAAAAGGTGGATAGTTGAGATGAAACAAAAATGTAGATAGACATGAAGTTGAAATCAAACAAAAAGAGGCCAGATCAAGCGTCTGTGAGACGAACAGATAGATGACATGATTATCTGACACTGTCTCTCACCACTATCGATGATTTTGATAGTTTAGGGCAGGCCCGTAGCCAGGTCAAAGTAAGCAGGGGGGCACCAATACCCAGCAAGGGGGTACTTTCTCATTTTAGTTACTTTTTCTTAACTTTTTCCTCTTTTTCTTCTTTTTAATCGGGGGGGGGGGGCGCACGGCCCCCCAGTTCCCCCTTCCCCTTGGCTACGGGGCTGGTTTAGGGCATTAGTTTATTTAAAAATTTCCGTTCCGAATCTTTCGTACATTTATAACCTTACTACCTCAATGTTTTCTTGTATTTCATTGATCATGACGTCATATGACACTTCCCGGGGACAAGAGTGACATGTCGTTGACATATATATATATATATATATATATATATATAACACAGGCTCAAAACCAAATGCACGTCCAGTCATTATTCTGACATCCAAAAAAAATGTGTGACAAGTGTCTGTGAACTGAGCCCTGGGCATCTGTCTTTACGTTTCACAGTTATAATTACTGGCCACACGAATGTTGTCAACGTTAACAACCCATCGACTTAATTGTAATACAAGAATTCCATGGGAGTCAATCTAGACTTGAAAAAAAAAATCACTGCAATAAAACAACAAACTAATTAAAACTTCAAACAAAAAAAAAGAAGAAGAAAACATGACATGCTAACAATGAAGCATGTTAGATAACTCCGAGTAAAGCATGTTCGATAACTTCCAGCAGACATATTAATCATATAAATAAATGATATATATATATAAAAGCGATTTGGGCTCTGCGTTAAATCGAAAGTAAAGAATTAATACAGCAGTATTCCAGTTTAAAATACTATCCTGAAAAAAATCGGATCTTCCCGAGACCAAAAAAAATAGCTTAGCCAACCGATCAAGTCTAAGGGGATATAACTATATAACTCTATGCAAAGGTTTTGCAGGGTACAGGTAGTAGATAAATAATACATGTAACAATAATAAGACCATTTTATGGACAACACTAAAAAAAAATCTTTTTACTTCCTAAGCTTTTTTTTTTTGGAAATCGATAATCCTGACCAAACAGCCAATCAAAGGGCAAACAACGCTATCAATCCTTGGTCCCTTCCGCTAGACCGACGCTAGCTTTGTTCCCGTGCCTTCCCTTTACTATTATCGGCTCTTATCTTTCTTATCTCCCTTTTCCTTAGACTGAGCTTCCGGACCAGATTACAACAACATTGTGGTAGGGAGGGGGGTGGGGGATAATCTTGAGAAAAAAAAGGGGGGGGGGACGGACGGAGGGACTAGTCGAGTTAAAGGAATAATGCCTGCACTAAAAAGATCGGTAGCAAAAGGGGTGGGGGGGGGAGGAATGGGGTCCTTTAGGACAAGTAAACGGTGTCGTGACAATAAAGGTGAGTAATTATGGTACAAAAACTAGATGGTGAGTTGGTGGTGTGAGAGCGCTGCTTGGTGGTGTTATGTACGACGTGGGTTCAAGATACTGCTACTTCGGTCACCTATGCCCCCCCCCCCCCGCCATTCCCCGTGATGCCAGCATGGCCACTCTTGGTCTCGTCTATGGTGAGGACTGAGGATGCACAACAGAGACCGTCCCGTAATGAAAAGATAAAGATCTCATGTTTTTCAGATACCACGGATAGAAGTAGATGAACGGTGATGACCGCCGTATTCTGTCACAGCTCACACCACACGGAGATTCAGCACTAGAAGAATGGCCATACATACAGGTATAGGAGTGCCGTGTAAAAATAAAAATAGAAATTGCAGATGCAAAGCCAAACAAAAAAAAACACACCTGACATACGGTCACGGTACAAACACCTTTCCGGCATACGGTCACAGTGCAAACACCTTTCCGTCATACGGTTACAGTACAGACACCTTTCTGTCATACGTTAACAGTACAAACACCTTTCTGTCATACGGTAACAGTACAAACACCTTTCTGGTCATACGGTCACAGTTCAAACACCTTTCTGTCATACGGTAACCGTACAAACACCTTTCTGTCATACGGTTACAGTACAAACACACTGAAACATTTGTTTTTGATCAAAGAATCGCTCTTCGTGAACAGCCATGCGTGTATGTTGATGCAATTGTCCAACATTTATAAATGATCTTTCACCCCATTTCTGGTCAGTGTGGTCACCGCTTATGACGCGGTAAACCGTAACAGTAATAAACAGACCGCTTGGACACGTAAACAAACAACAACAATAACCACATTTAAGCAAGATTAGAAAGAAAAAAAAAGAGAAATAAAAATAATGTCAGCAGATCTGCTTTCAATCTTCAAATGAATTATTTTTTTAATAAATTAAAATTTCCTCTCAATGACAACTTGCGGAGTTCGTTTGTTCTTTTTTAAATGAAATAAATCAAATGAAACAAAAAAAAAAAAGTGAAATTTATATTTCTTAAGAGTTGTAACGGAAATCACTAATTAAAATTGAAAATTAAAGAAGAAGAAAAAATATATGTGCATGTAAGAATAATAATAATGCAAACAATACTGAAGTGGTGAAAATGTCGCCCCCCCCTCCCCTCCGACCACACCCTAGTTACCTAACTTTACATAGGAAAGAATACAATCGGAAATGGAAGGGGTATGTGTCGCCAAGTCAAATAAAAAAAGATGGTAAGACAGCCGCTTGGGACTCTAATACTCTATGAACACCAACAGGTTTTTTTTTTTTAAAGGATAGATGGTTGGGGGGGGGGCGCTAGGCAGCAGCTCAATTTGCCAGTCCACGGGAAAGACTTAAATAAGAATGTACATGCACTGTACAATACACCTGAACATCAGGGTCGTAAGCAAAAAAAAAACCCCTTTGGTCCCTGACCACAGAATATAAATTATACTTAATGCGCATCCTCTAATTGATCGTATTCGTTCATATCGCCGACATTACAGTTGTATTCGTGCAACTATGTGGGGGACTAAAAAAAATGTTATTGCTGCACACAACTGGATGATTGTTTGTTGAGCATCTCCTGCATTAATTATACATCCTCAAATTCAGTGAAAATGGAATGTAATTTGATTATCTATAATCCTAAGGCCGGGACGACTGCTTTAATGGCAATCCATCACTCAAGTTTTTAATAAAGTCATTTATTTAAATGGACGAAGTTGTTTCAGAATTGATAGTTGTTTGTTTTTTTTAAAATTAAACCGTTTATGGGAAGTGATTCTTTTTAAGTTATTCTATTGTATTCACTGTGCTGTCACATGACAGGAGTGCTAAATTGGCTGGAATACGGGAAGATATTTATCTGCCGCCACACTGAAGGTGTCCTTAAGATCTATTTTCGCTGGAAAGATAATTGCATATATTAATGTAAATGATTTTTTATTCGAATTGATGTTTCTTAGCAGCCGTTTTTTGATTCGTTTACCATTATAAAGAGATACAAGCAGCGGATATGCGAATGTTCGCTGCTCCGCAGGGAAAATCCGAACTTGTTTGAATACATGTATTTCGATTAGTCTGTCATTGCAGCGAAACATATATGGAATTCGCGAGGTCTAGATACCGGAAAGTCCGACCGGTTGAGGGGGGGGGGTCCCCCCTTTAAGGTCTTACAGACACATCCTTTATATCGGGGAGATAAATATCTTCCGGTATTTCAGCCCGATGTATGCAGCACTTATTTTATAGTTCTGTGTACACAATTAGAGAGCCAATGACAAGTAAAGGCGAAAATTGTTAAAGTCACTAGTGGGGGAATTTATAAATACCTTATTCACCCACCCCACCCCCACTTCAGATACCAAGTCATTTTAAAGGGAGGCCACTGACAAGGGTTCGGGTACCCCCACCCTCTCTGCCCCATCACCTTGTGACGAGCTCGCTTAAAAAAAAGAGAAAATAATATTAATTTCATGTTCCACTTCTTTTAACAATAAATGTCACTAGAGAAAATGTAAAAACAAAACTAACAAAAAACACGTCATCATGATTTGTGGACAAATCTCATTGGATGGATTGGAAGCTAATGCATACATCTCACTGGCCCCTATTTTTAATTCTAATGGGCGGGCACTTAAGGAAACTCTCGCTGGGTAAACATTCAGCTCTTTACATCTCTAATTGCTGACAGCTTCAATTAGTAATGAACGGATTATTTTTTTTTTTAATTTAATTGAATTAATTTTTTTGTCGTTTTTTTTTTTTTGAAAATTTATTTATCAAAGTTAAGGCTTGACTGGGCTAAAATAAACTTTCATACAGGATGAGAAACATAAAAAAAAAATGAAATAAAATGAACTAAAAAAAAAAACGATATAATGAAGGTAAAGAAAATAGCGTGGCGAGAAAGATTCGAAAATTTAAAATTATTATGAACATGTATAAAAAAATGGATGAGCCCATCACGAATTGTTCTGAAGTAAGAAACTAGACCGGTGGGTGGTAGGAAGTGTGTGTGTGTGTGGGGGGGGGTTGAGTGATTTGATATAGAAATGAAGACGTGCCACTCCAATTGAAGTTGTCAGCTTTAAAGGTTTGAGAATGGACGAGAATAACGCGGTATAAGTGAAAATGCAGGAAAAGACAACTCCATCTAACAAGGTGAAACAATATTATCTTTAATGAAAAACGAATTGCCGTTAGACAGCAAGAATGTAAGACAGACAAGACAGGTCGGTAGATAGACATATCATAACAAGAAATCAAAATTCACTTAGTCATATAGGTAGGTCATCAGAATAGATGAGGTGTGGAATGCAATCGTTTCTGTAGTCGCGGCACATGAAGGGCTATTTTGCTTTACACAACTCACATCAGCTTTGAATTCCTCAACTTAAATCAGGTGGCTACACTTGAGGGACCTAGAAAAAAAAATACCCCTGGGTCCTCACAGAGGATGGAACACCGCTCGACCGTCACTCGACCTCTTATCATTCATATGCGTGCACGTTGTAAATAATTTTAAAATCATCGCAAAACGAAATTAATAAAGTGTTCAACAAAACTCGACTTATATATTTATAAACCAAAAAAAACAACAAAAAAAAACAACTTTTAATTAAGGCATGAATGATTAATTAAATATAAAAAAGTAGCAATTGTAACCTTTTTTAAACGTTATTTATGAGAAAATAGGTAGAATCGCTAGCCCTTATACCAATACTGATGCCCTTATACCAATACTGATGTACAATGCAGTCAGACCTGACTTAAATACAGTATTAGCACAAAGAATTTCATTCCACAACATGGACATTTACAAAAATTGTAACAGACCACAACTAAAATAAGACAGCCCTCGTGATATTGATTTTAATTAGTATAAGAGTTCAATTAACCAGTCAATAATAGTCATACTGTGTTTGTATACTGTAGGAAACTTTGAAGACAAATAATCGTACAAAAGAGCTTAATTAAACATTAAAATAAACTTTAAACACACATACACACACACACACACACACATATATATATATATATATATATATATATATATATATATATATATATATATATATATATATAAGACCATTATTAAACATTTACTTTGGTGTTGGAATTATTTAAAAGAAACCAAGTTTTTTCATATCCAATCAACGCTTTCATGTAAACAGCTAATACATTTTTTTTAAAAAAGGGAATAGTTTTTGAAAAAAACGATATAATTTAAAAGCCTCAAATGACTACCAAATTTTTCTAGGCAAGTGACATAAATCACGTAAACCATCTTAGTTGGATCGCTACAGAGAGAGAGAGAGATAATGCAACAACTCATACACACACACAAAAATGTTTTCTATCTATAGACGCACACTAATAGGATCAAGTTATGAAAACGCTCGTTCAATTTGAACCAACTTTCCTAGCGGTACGGTCGCTGGGGAGCTTCGCTACTGACCAGCAAGTATCTCAACAGGTCAGCGCTCAGCAAACACCCGGCTCTTGCCCAAATAGCTGGACACCAGGCCATGCTCACGTTCGTCTAACATTCGCTGCGTGCTTCCATTGGTTCACCTTTCCCGCCCTGCCCAACCCGCTCCCAGCAGGTCTGTAAATTTACAATAAAGGAAGAGCTACTGAAGGAGCCAAAGTATATTTATAAAATAAAAAAAAATGATGTAAAAGAGGCGGAAAAAATCTGGCTCACTAGTTATTTAATGACCTGCCAGACTGTATTGTGTTTTTATGTGTCAACTAGAGAGTATGCCAACAATAACAACAAAAACAACCAAGTCTTTGTGACTCTCACTGGTCCGCTGTACAACGCTTAAGTACGGCTAAGGCTCAGCGGACAAGATCATTGTAAGAACAATCCCAACTCTTGTGGCGCTTAAATTTTCCATTCATTCTGACCGAGCAAGACCCGAGTGACCAGTTCTGTTAGACTCTATTCATCCCATACTTTTTTAAATATCACTTGTGGACACACAAACAACAGCAATAAAACAATCGATGCCCGTACAAATTATTTTTAAACTGCTGGGGCATGGCGGCTCTTGAAATGGAGAGAAGTGAATGTTGAAGAATGCCACTTTGAATTTATTTTTCGAGTCTTTTTTTTTTGTCAAATAGTATAGGTGCCATGAGTACTGACCCCATTCTCTATTGTAATAATCAACGGATTAAAAAAAAACAAAAACACTTAATTTTATGCAAAACAATTGAGGTGAGTCGTGTGAGATTTTAATTAAACTCAGGAGAACACACAAGATTAAAAATTTACCCGAATGGTCTATCCGTAAGTATTACTTCTTTTTATTTTACGACAGATTTGCGGCAAAAAAAATATTCTCAATTTGGCATAAATAAATAAATTCACATTTGTATTAGAAGTTGTGCAAATGTCTTCCTAAAAAGATGTTTTTTATCTTCTGTCTATCAATCAATAAATATATCACTTACATGCATATCTTTTTTTTTTAAGACCTGGTGAAAGTTGGTTCAAAGTCCTTCAACTCCACCCAGCTTTAAATGGGTACCTAACTTTAAGTTGGGGAAGTAAAGGCGGCAGGGCGTTGTGCTAACCCACACAATCCCTTTATATGCCGAGGTTATAGAAACAGATGAATCCTACAATTCATCGGTCCCAAATGAGCCTTTAGAGCATAAGGAAACTTTACTTACTATGCATACCTATCTGCCAAACAATACATATATTTTTATATACATTGATCGTTATATAGACCTATCCGTCTATCCACCAATCAATAAATTCAGCTCTTTGTAAATGTCTGCTTGTTAGAGCATTTTCGAAAAAAAAATGCTCTATTGTCCCCGTTTTGTCTGTCTGTCTGTCATCAGCCTAGATCTCAACAACCATAAGTCCTAGACCCATGATGTATATATCATTTTGTAGGTCTTGGCCTGCCATGTGTGCAGCAAAAGTTCATTTCGCGATCTGACCTCTCAGGGCCGTAAAAGGGGGCTTATAAAGTACCGTTTTTTACTATATAATCTATATTAAAAAATGAGCGCCCTATATCTCAGCAACCATAAGTCCTAGACCCATGATGTATATATCATTTTGTAGGTCTTGGCCTGCCATGTGTGCAGCAACAGTTCATTTCGCGATCTGACCTCTGAGGGCCGTAAAAGGGGGCTTATAAAGTATATAGCCCCATTCTACACCTTGTACGTTCAATAACCCATTCGTTTGTTGCGAAATACTGCAGCACGTAGTTTCACCAAGATTTATTAAGAAACTCATCAAATGAAATAGTAAGCTTGTGTTCTGAGTTTAATTGAAAGTATCAGAGCTATGCAACAATTGACGGAGTTTTCGGACGATTAAATGACTATAATTTCGAATGTTTTCAATTATGAGTCCTATTTCAGTAACCACAAACCACTTGTAGTTAGATTTAAGAGAAAATAATTTTTTTTCAAATATAAAGAAACGTCTTTATAAATTTTTTTTTACAGATATATGCATTACACAATTGAATTTATAAACATTTCCAAAATTTACAAATATTTACTGAAAGATAGCATACGTACTGATACATAACATGAAAATGCGCTAACACGTCCTGTGTCCAGAATGGAACAGGCTTAATTGCTTGTTTTTTGTTTTGTCAGTTCAATGCACGGGTTCAATGTCTGCGTGTTTCTTTTTGTCTGTTTAGTGTCTGCGTGTTTCTTGACATCTGTTCAATGTCTGCGTGTTATTTTTGTCTTGTATATTATCAATCTCTTCCTATAAAAAATAAAACTACCTCATTATAAAACAACAACAACAACGAAAAGATCCCATGATAGGAAACATAACCACATTCCCCAGTATCCGACTGACAAGGGGAAACGTTCACCCCAGTGTCCGACTGACAAGGGAAATGTTCATCCCTGGGACGTGACGTTGGCAAAGGGCCCTAATTTAAAACCTTGCGCCGGTGGGTACCGTGTCCAGACCCCGATTAATCTGAAGATTTTTTCCAATTATCTTCTTAACTTTTCACCTCACGTTCGACTTGTCGGGTAAAGTGGACGCCCTCTTCCTGTTAAGCTGGTTGGTTGTGGTGCTTTGTATGAGGACCTCTGATTGGTGGGAGTCTTTATTTTTTTTTTTTTGGATAAGTGTCGTTGATTGGTGGATGACGCCATGCAAGCTAATGTAGCCAAGTGTTTTTTTTTTTTGTAAAGTTTAGTTTTTAGCTTGTCTCAGTATCTAAAGGTTGGTTTTTTTGTTATTGTTTTGAATGACTACATCGAAAATCAATACTACTTTTCTAGTACACAAGTATACATAATATTGACTCGACTCAACACCAATATGGTTTTCATACATATCAACATACACGTACAGTTAGGACCCTTACATAACACAAAATGAGAAAAAAAATATTACCCAACTCCTTCTTAATATAAAGTTACATCCCTTTTACCTCTAATTTTATCATATGGGACTTAGTCCTCTTCTTGTTTATTTGTGGTATAAGACGAACCAGCTGACGCGTATTTTGCGAGTTAGACAACTATGGCTCTATGCACACAATACATAGTATAACACATGGTGTATGACCTTGGTGGCCATCATGGATGATAAAATGTTTCTGTGTGTGACGCCCCTGTAAGGATGAGATGAAATCTCTTAGATCCTATAAACCACTAATGGGGCGATTTTATGATGCCCTTCTTTCATCCCCACCATAGCCGACGTGCAATGGCCATGGAGGCACCACGGGAGATATAACGAGGACTTGGTAGCCATGACCTGAAATATCCATTGGTCCTGACCGGAGATCGAACCAGGGACCTTCAGGTCGACAGCCGAGCGCTTTACCCGCACGACCATCCCCTTAAATGTTTCTGTAGCCACGGCATAACATCGGATAATGGGGGCGGGGGGGTCAGGAAAACGCCCCCAACTACTTCATATAGTTGTATTTATTTAATTATACAACAAGCGTTATAAGGACACATGGCCTACTACCCTAACCCTAAGAAGTCTGTTCTAAAACTCTCCAGTTACTCCAAAGGATTTTAACTACCAGCACAATGACGCACCCTTACCACCCGTGTGCTTTCAACCATATGTGTGAAGTGCCACTTATAAATCACCGCCATCAATATTTTTCCACATTTTCATATGTTGAATGTCAAAATTGATAATGATCATCAACGTATACAGCTGTGTGAGAATTAAACCTAACTCTTACTACATTCACACAAGTTCACAAGTTATATGAGACAAACCTTAGTTGTATAAATGTTATGTGTGCGGGAGCAATATTTGGACTATGACATACACAGTTCACAATGCATCTTTGGAATAGCACACACACACTCTAGCAAGTCTTTAGTTGTTATTATTCATATAATTTAATTGATAACTTTATTATGTTTAAAGCACCGACAGATCATATAAAACGAAACCTGATACAACATTTTTATCATAAATAAGTAACATTTTCTAGCCAAACATAGCAGGACGACAAAACTATACACTAGCATGTTTACAAATACTTTTTCTAAAACCTTTTTTTTTATTCTTTCTCTTTCCGCTCTTTCCAAGCGCATGTACAGAAATTAATTCTTGCTATATTTTTTTTTCCACACCGTCATCAATTGGCTAATTCAAGCCGGCGTGTTCACATATCGTCTGACCAGCAAAGCGGTACAATGGAAACAATGGACGGTCGACATGTTTCATAACGAGGGGAAAATCAAATCAATATTTGCATAAACACGGAGCACTGCATGGATTTCCACAACCCGGGGGGGGGGGTCGTTGAGGTCGTTGGAGGGGCGGTGTTCGGGTAATGTAGAAACTACGTTTGACAAGGCCCCCACGGAAATGTCTTGACGATTTTTATTCATATTCCGTTGTTTTTTTTTTTTTTAAAAAAAAAGATGTCTGAGCGTTAATGCTATTGTCCCTGTGTGATTTATACTAAGTACCCGATGACGGAGTGTGGATCGGTACATTGTGAGGCGGTAGATACAAGACCGGTACTGAAAAACAAAAACAATAAAAACCGATGTGTACATTTACTGCAACCGATGTGTACATTTAGTGCAATATGCAATAGAGTTCTTCTTGTGTGTGTGAGCAAACTATACGACCGCTTAGAATTACCGATACCTAATGGATCCATTCAAATCTTATGTTAGGTGGGCCCCAACAGTATGCACCTCAGCCATGGGCCCCAACAGTATGCACCTCTGCCATGGGCCCCAAAATTCTTTAAAAAATCAGGCTTGGCATTAATGGTGAAACAAAATTTATTTGTTACAGTTATTCATTTTTTTTCTTCATAAAATACTACATTTACATTGTTTCATCGAACTAAGTAACTTATGACCACGCTTGACACTAACACTATGTGAATAATACAACAGTTAGATTGATCTTTGAATTTAATGCTATATAGCAGTTTATCATGCGATTCCTCTAGAAATTAAAGTTTGATGTAAAAACAAAGTTAAAATTTTATGTTGTTAACACAAACAAAATTTAATGTATGAAAGATTATCTATGATGAATGCAGCTATAGAAACAAGTCTTAATGATGGCCATACTCAAAATGCTTGGGTCAGTGCTATTCTCTCTCCCCACCCCTCAAACCCCACCCCAGTTTGCCAATTCCGTCCCCTGAATCAAACATTTTTCGTTAGTCGGGCAAAGGAAGAAAAATGAACAGGAAATAGCCATGACGCGTAGCCCAGTTACGATAAATTTATGGTGTGCAGTTTTGTCATAAACACAGAAATAACCAACCGAGTTTCTCTCTCTGAAACTTAGCCGCGCTTTGTCGTTACCGGGCCCTTCAATGTGCAAATACCCATCTACTCGGAAATTGAATTCATTCCGCCTGTGCGATGGGGTAAGAAGTGGTAGTCAGGACATTTACAAGTATGTCAAGGTGACCTGTTGAACATAGCCGTGTTGGGAGGGGGGGGGGACATATTGCAGTCGGTTAACTGAAGACGACGACGTTCGAGTAATTAATATTCCCTGCAGAATGAATGACACGTTATACAGGGAATCGCTCGTAGACACAAAGATATACCAATAGACTGTATGTTGACAAATACATGGCGATTGATAACAAAGATTATAACAACTGAAACAGAGACTACTTGTTGACTAAGATAAGCGTCTTTCTATACGTAATAGGGTGCGTTTAAGAAAATTGTGTGAGCTAATTTAAACATAAATTAACCGTGAAAGGTAATGTTGACAGTGGTGGTAATGTTAATCAATGTGGTAACGTTAACCTTTGCGGTAATCCCAGGAATAGGATGGCTCGTTTTCATTTATCTTTCGCTTCCCCCCCCCCATCCCAACATAAAAAGGGTAACGCTGCTGCATTAAACAAACAAAAAATTTTTTAATCACACACGACGAGTTCCTTAGATCATCAGATTATGCAGCTTCTTACGGAGCCACTGTTGTGTCTTTCGGGGCCCTAGACAGAGACATGTACAGATATGTGGACAAACATAAGCAAAAGCAATGGTGGGGTGGGGGGGTTCTTCTTAGGACCAGATTAAATATATAATATTTATAGGGGCCCTTTACCAGGGGGGAGCCCTAATAGCTTGCCTTCATTGCCTACCATATACCCCCCCTTCTCGTATTATGATCCCTTGATCCAACATCAAACCACTTGGGGGACACTATACAACTGTCCAAGTAACAAAGTTAAGTAATGACTGGTTATTTAAATTTTTCGACTTATGGGGAACTAAAAAAATTATTTTCAATAGTTAGTATAAAAAAAATCTAACATCCAGGGAAAAAGTCTGAAATATATCTAACCAAAATATCTTTTTACTGTCTGTACCCTGCAAAACCTTTCCATAGTTATATTCCCTTAAGTTTGATTAGTAGGCTAGGTTATTTTTGGTTTCGGACAGATTTTTTTCATGTTTTTTATTACTATTGTTTACGTTTGACGATTTTAAACTGGAATACTGTTGTATTAATTCTTTACTTTCGATATAACACAGAGCCCACACCGCTATTATTTATATAAATTGTCATTTTTTTTTAAACTGTGAGCTTTCATAAACAAACTTTCAAAAATATTAGTTGTTGGAAAAAGACCACAACCACCTGAGACAACCCATCATTATTTATAAATAAATAAAGAGAACATTTATAAGTGAGAAAATTGAATGTTGTGTTACGTACCTATATCTTCAAACCACGTCATATTACAGTAGTTGGCAACTACACACGTGACTATGGGTATGACTTCAATCTTTTTGGTTATCTTTTCATGTATCTTGCCATCCTCATCTTTCCAACTTCGTTTCTCTTCCACATTCTCCTCCCTTGTTATGAAAATAATAACGAAACCTAAGTCTAACAAATCTAATTACAGTTATCATAACATGCAAATAGCACTTCATTTCAGATGAACGGTATCAAAAAAAAAATAATTCAATCGTCATTGGCTATAAACTAGAGTGTTTTAGTTAGGGGGGAAAAATGTAAAGAGAAAAAATGATTTGAAGGGTTTTATGTTACCGTAAGGCAGGCAAAGCTCTGTTTGTAGGTATCTGTTTGTAAGTATCTACTTGCAGGTATTGGATGAGGGCAGAAAACCGCAGAGATGGTTGTAGGACCCTGAGAGAATATACCTGACAGCCCCCCTAGTGCCCTAGGAAATATCACTTCCAGAAGTCTCTTTTTGCCGGGGGGGGGGGGAGAGGGGGGGAGCATATGCGGCCCAGAGGTGTGCGGATCTTGAAATTTAGCGTCCGCGTCCGGTCCATGGATTTCTATCAACGATCCGCGTCCGCAGAATCTTACAACATTGGTCTGCAGTCAGTCCGCGCGGCCGCATTGCTGAAATTTAGCTGTTTAAATGACTTGAAATTTTTTTTATGGTAACGCTAAAGAAGATCCGCGTCAGTCCGCAACTTAACCATACGAAGCGTCCGCTGTCAGTCCGCGGATTCGGAAAAATCTGCGGATCAGCGTCCGCAAGCGGACCCGTCCGCTGTCCGCTCATCTCTGATGCGGTCGTCTGGTTTGTTTTTGAGAACCGATCTGTCTGAAAGGATAAGATGTTTTTCGTGTTAAACGTCTATGGGGATTGAAAGTATTGAGGGTTGCGATTTCGGACATCCTCTGCCTTAACCGAGGCATCAATGGTTGTGGAGGCACCATGGGATACATAGGTAAGTAGACTCATTGGCGCCCACAGCCAAAACGCGCCATCCAACATCTCAGACCCATAGTGTATTAAAAAAAAACACATCAAAAAACGTAAAGCACCAACTGGCAGTCAAATCAAAAACCACTGACCCAAAAATTTGACCGAAGGGCGATCAAGTCACAATTTAGCTGAGATTCATAACAATCACTCATACACTCATCATCACTGTCTGGTCCATCACATTCCACGTCTTCTTCAATATTATTGGCATCTAATTTAGCTAACAGTTCTTCTTCTTCCTCTGTGTCATCTTCATCGTCATCTTCATATATCAAATGATCTCCTGAACCATCAAGAGAATTAGATATTCCACGTTCTGCCACATGCTGGGCAAGCTTATTTTTTTCATTTCGTTGGTCCCACCAGAAAACCTACATCCAGTGCTTTCTGTGAGGGTTCTTCCTCTCATTTGCTTGGGCTTTCCCTCCATTTTCCTGTCCACTTTATCCACTACAATCTTATCTTCTTCAGTTTGCTCAGCTACTGACCTATATATTGTCAAGCAGATAATTTACGTCACAGCTACTGACCTATATATTGTCAAGCAGATAATTTACTTCACAGCTACTGACCTATAATTTACCTCACAGCTACTCACCTATATTTTGTCGAGCAGATAAACCACCTCACAACTACTCACCTATATTTTGTCGAGCAGATAATCCCGTAACAGTCTTCTCTCCCCCACAGACTGTATGACCTGTTGGACTCCAAGTTGGTCGTATTCAACGGCCTGGCCCACTTAGGGACGAACGACCCGGCGATGACCAGCCCCCAGGCGATCACTGCGATGACCGTGGCGAGGATGGACAGCACCAGCTTGTCCAGGTGCTGCGGCTTGGCCATGACGAGCCGACGGGCGAAGGGGCGTCAGCCGAGGAAACGATTCGATCTGGAAATAGCAAGACCCGGTTCTGAGAGTTCTGGTGGATGACCTGATGATGATGACGGCAGGCGTACAGAACATAATGTGACAGTTGGACACAGTTGGACACTAGCCTCTCCCTGGTAGATACACTGATCTACATTTTACGTCAACTAAGAAACTTTTTTTTTTTCAAAGTTGAAGGTTCACCCGTGTAGCTAACGAACTTGTGCCGTCACATGATTTACGTCCCTTGAGCCTTCAATAGAAAGAAGAAATAAAGTTAAAATACATGAACGACAAGATCTGTTTTCATTAGTAATAGGTAATTATTATTAATTAATTAATATATGAATGTGTATGTGTTAATGGTATCTGCAAAAGATAACTTACTATTCTTAAAATTTAATTGTTAAGGTATATTTATAACTTTTACAGTGATTACAGGTTGGGATGTCCTTACAGATGGGCCTCCTCCTCCACCCCACCATAGCTAATGTTTATGAATAGAAGAGCAGAGGATTTAAGCGTTAATTTTATTGAGACCGGTGCCAAGAGGACCCTGGCTGGTGCTTTTTATTTCATTTTTGTTAAAAGTGCCCACAATCATCTCTGCAAGTCTCTGTCTAAGGCCGCCAAAATGCCTAAGAACGGCCCTGATCTAAGACAGTTGTCCCCAAACTTTTTCTCGCCGCGGACGGGTCAACGTCGGCTATTTATATTATAGTTTGTTTTGATTTAACAATGCCAATGCCGCTCACCTCTCGGTGAACCTCTCGTCCACGGAAAGTCGCCACAATCCCGAGAGAAATACACCACGGTAAATATAAAGTGGGAATAATTTAATGTTTCTGGAGCGGCCCAAGTACCGTTTGATCCGCTGACCGGTACCGGTTCGCGGCCCGGGGAGAGGGGACCACTGATCTTAGAGATCAACATCTCATAATCACAGTGTGATTAGTTATAATGGAGCAAAGAATAGAGGGGAAAAAGGATGGTGTGTGTGTGTGTAGTTGCTGTGATCCAAACTCGTTGCCTTTCTTCATGCCGATCCGAACAATATTTTTTTTTGCATGGTTTGGGCATAATTTATCTAGGCGTGCCGAACAACAGTACCCACCCAACCCTCTTATGCCCGAGCCACAAGATGGGAGACGGCGCCCAATCGTAAAGGCGCCCACGAAATTAAAAAAAAAATAATTATAGGGGCGTAGCCAGACGGACAACGAGGAACACGACGGGTAGAAATATAAATTAATAGTCACATAGCGAACTAAATACACGGGATTAAGAGACCGAGATGTTAAGATCAGATTAACGAGATTGATTAGTCGAACGGATAGACTATCAGGTAAACAGTACGACTGTATGGAGGGTTTCCCTAAATATTAAATAGCTAGTTTCCTTAAAACAACAACAATAATCAATCACTCTCAGAACTCCACTGAAGTCTGAAACTCGTGTTTTCACACATGCACAGTAGTCAAGAATATGTGCATTTTTTGATTTCCTTCTAAAGGTACGAATCCACCAAGACGAAATTCCGGTATCTAAGGGCATTGCGGATTCCGTCTCTGTTTCGCTGCTATGATATTCTAATGAGAACATGTACACCGGTCAGGATTTCCGCGGCGGAGCAGCAAAAGATTTCAGTTTCGCTGCTTGCAGAGTTGTTGTTTTTTTTTTCCGGAGAGCTACGTAATAAAGAGTTTCGCTAAGTAGAAACTTCCGCGCGTAACTTTCCACGCGAAAGTGTTTCGTTTTGGTGGATTCGTACCTTAAAGGCCGCAGTTAGATCCATCATTCACCTCCGTGCACCAGGTAGCACAGTTATGGTGTGGTTTTTCAAAGCACTTTATGCACACAGAAAAAAAAAAACTGGAAATTCTACTGTCGGTGTCGTCAGGCGAGACCACCATCCCTAGACTATATGGACTATATCGCGGGGAAATCCTTAAACGCTTGATTTAAGCCCCCTGTTTCTGTTTACATTATCAATGAGTCATTTTCGTATGAAAACCAAGAAAAAAATCCATGCGGTATATCAAGACTACATAACCATTCTAATGTTTACCTTTTCAAAGTTCACCTTTATTTATAATGCCAAACTGACTATTATTAAATATAAACAAAAGTGATAACAAAAACTTAACTCCATACATCAGTATATCACCAAACCATGGCACGATTCAACACGTCAAATTGAAATTTAAATATAAAAAAATTGCAATCTGGGAAGTGATTTATGACCGTTTGCATTGGGAACAGACATGTTTACATCCCCAATCGGGTCATCCATAAACGCAATACAGTAAGAAGATACCAACCGTAGGGGTAAGGGAATGGCTTTTTTTTAAGTCAAAGAGGTTAGGGGGGGGGGGCGGCGTATTTTCAGGGTGTGTGAAGAAAAACGATTTTTTTCTCCATGAAGGGATTTCAAAAATCATGCTCTGTTGATAAACCTCTAAATCCTAGATCAGTTGTCCCCAAACCTTTTTATCGCCAAGGAACGGTCAGTGTTTGATAATTTCAACGCGGCCCACTGGACCGGGGGAGGGGGGAAAGGCGTTCAATCACGATATAAATAAATAAAAAGCAAAGATTTTAATATTTCTTGGGCGGGCCAGTAACTTTCGTTCCACGGACCAGTGCCGATGGTGGGCGGCGCCCTAATTACCCATACCCCCAAGCCTCATATCCTGGCCCAATCATACACACTGTACGTTAGCATCACCCCCAGTAATTGGGAATCATCATTTGTATTTATGATGGTGCGTAATTCGAAAAACAACAACATTAAAAAAAAAGAAAACAAAGAATATATAGAGAAGTGCCGCCCCTGCAGGCAATATTAAATATATCGGACGGCGTTGTTAAAAAAAAAACAGGAGTGACCAGATGTATTCAATGTTACGACTCAACACATATAACGTGGGGGCGTGGTCTGATGATTTGGATTATTGAATGTATTTTGCTTCGTTTACTTTTTTTACGCTTTTTTTACGCTTCAGAAACAAATATGTAACGATTGGTAATGCCGAAAGTTTCGGTACAACATGCTAAGGATATTTGTTTTTTTTTTTTATAGTTTTGATGCTTAAAGCCTAATTGAATTTCGTTCTGCTTGTTAAAGTGTAGGATCTAAACTGTATTTGTTTGTGCAACAACCTGACCGCATGTCAAATGTTCCCGCGTGTGAAACGTCCTCGCATGGCAAATGTCCCCGCATGGCAAATGTCCCCGCGTGGCAAATGTTCCCGTGTGTCAAATGTCCCCGCATGGCAAATGTCCCGAGATAACTTACTGTGGTGCTCGATAGAAAAGGGGTTTGAGAAGATGCCAAGCTAATTAAAGACCCCAGAAATTATCCGGTTGAGATCGTTTATCATACTTCACCAGAACCGTTCTAATGTTTAGGAGTGAGCTGGGGGGGGGCCCTAGGCATAGATTTCTGTTACAACCGTAACCAAAAGTACCTGCAGGGCGGGGGCCCTCTTATCCCCCCAAATGTAATAGAAATGAATACTTCTGCAGTGGGGGGTCCCTAGGCGGTAGCCCGGTTTGCCTACATAGTAAAACGGTTCTGTGTTACTCTCGTGCCTACAAAACAACACGGGAAACGAAACAAACAAATCAAAATCTAATTTATAGACGACGATGAAAGTAAAAGCATGTAAACAGGGCCGGGTTATGGCCACTGTAGGCCTAGGGCTTGTAACAAAAAAAAAAGGGGGGCCTTATTTCGGTAACCGTGGAATGAATTACGTCAATCCACATTTCCTAGTTCCAGAATCTGCTTAGAGTTACTCAGATTTCTCGCTATATTTTTGGCGTCAAGTTAGCGATGAATTCTCGTATTGAATCCTAAGGCCTACAGTTTGATAAACGAGGGCCGTTTCATCTCATGGCCTAAGGCTAAATCCCTAATAGCCTAATCCGGACCTGCAATTTTTTTTTATATTTTGTGCAGCCAACACTATTATAAAACGTTTAACAGTAAAACCCTAACACTCAAAGTAGAAAAAATTTGAAAATAAAAATGTTACGTTACTAACAACACACAAACAACAAAACAACTAATTTCATTGGTGGAGGCGGTTTTGAATAAATTATAACGAAATATATATAGCTTTTTGGTATTTACTATTGAAGTTAATACCATCTCCGATTTTTCTTTAAGAATTAAAATCTTATAAATACAGATACAACTGTTGACAAATAACAATAAAGCTATTTACTCGATTTGAAGAAGAAACACTTGATGTGGTTTGAATTTGAATACAACCCGAGGACACCCGAGTCAAGCACTACAGAATTCAACCGGAGAACCACTAGTCTAGCACTACAGAAAACAAAAAAAAAAAATCTTGTTGTTAAGTAATTGCAGTGAAACCACTTGACCACGTATTTAGACTGGGGCATCTTTTTTAAAAAAAAAAATTGCCGTTTTCTTTGAAATATTTTAGAAACGAAACAATTTTATAGATGACTCATAGTTTTTAGGAAAGAGAAAAATCAGATTTAAAAAAAAAATTCTTGCCCTATTGCTCTGCATAAACATCCTGTTGATTTAATGAAAGTTAGTATCAACAGATTGAGTTTATCTCATTCCATGGACATTTAAAAATCAGGATATTACATTTTTTTGGTAGTTTAGTGAAAACAAGTTTTTTTTTAAAGACAAGGGGCGTTTTATGGTTGGCTGGGTCCCCCAGGTCGGGTGCAGTAAATAAATATGGCCCTTTTTTTTTAAAAAAAAAAAGCGGGGAAAGAAATTAATACAACTGTAGAATTGATGTTTTGAGGAGCCCCTCCTCCTAAATCCGTTGAATCCGCCCCTGAAAAAGACCATGACTGTCTGTTGGGTTATTGAAATAATATTATAATAGCCATATATTGATGTAAAGTAGATTAGAACTTCCTTCATAATTTAAATCATGCTACAAACAACAGACATATTTGGTCCAGGATTCGTTGCTCTCAGTTTGTTTTTGATGTTTCATTTTGGCTGATTCACGTCACGAAAATGATCGCAACAATGTTATTGTTAGTTTTAAGAATTAGTTGTTGGTTAGTGTTAGTTGAACACTTCAAAAAAAAAATAGAAAAATATCACAGGTACATATGCCGTATTTTCGATAGGATACTACTGTTATTCTTACGAGAGTGAAAAATAAATAAACCAAAACGTGGGTGGAAAGGGTGATCCACAGTTACCGGCTGGGTTGCCAGGTAAATGTTGTATTTCCCAGTTTGATATCTGTTGCCGAGTTGGCATTTGAGAATTACTTTAAGATTCGGTTTCTCTCTCTGTTCGCTATTTTTTTTTTTAATTTTTATTTAATCGTTCTGGTAAAGTTCACTTGTAATATCATACGTGTTATTTTCCAAGAATGACCAAGGGCTTGAACGGGGGGCAAACTCGGATTCGTAAAATTTGACGGGCGGGTCGGACCAATAGCAGGTTGATCGGAATTAATATTAATTAAACGCGAAAGCGGTAACATCAAACAGTCCCTAGGGCCGGATGCGGTCCGCAGGGTCCTATTTGCCTATGGTTGTGCTAGAAAATGTAAACATTTTACTTTTCCAATCCCTGAATGTAATGGCGGTGTTTGCCTCCTCGATCTAATAAACAAATAGTGGGACAGTTAGTTTTTTTTTGTTTTTGTTGTGCCCTTCTTATCCCCTGGTTGCCGATAGTGCAATAGCCATGGAGGCACCACGGGAGACACATGAGAGGTGACCGGACAGCATGCAGATCCGGCTCATCGCCAAGTAGTCGCCTCCCCCCAAGTCACTTGATTCTAAATAAGTTCATCACGCGATCTCTATATTAGTATACGCTCCTGGTTAAGGGTTGGGGAAGTTATAACTGCATCTCACATTGATGATAATAACAAAGGGGAGGGGGTTGATCATTGGGTGTGAATGCTATTGGCCAGGGGTTTGAACCTAAACAAACCCAGTAGACTACCTACGTGGTGGTGGTGAGGGGGCATTCATGACCATTGCGCCCTAAGATGTGAAGGGAATGCGGAAACCTCCAAAAGGTTATCCAGATATGAGCATTTCAGTTGGGGGCCCTATATAAAGACATATAAGTAGGGGTCCTGGGTAGAGAAATATATCTAGGGTCCCTGGGTAGAGAAATATATTTAGAGGCCCGACGCATAGAAATATATATTTAGGGGCATTGTGTAGAGAAATATTTTAGGGGCCCGACGCATAGAAATATATATTTAGGGGCCCTGAGTAGAGAAATATATATTTAGGGGCCCTAGATAAAGAAATACATTTGGGGCCCAAAGCGAAAGTACCTGTCGGGGCTTCAAACGCATGAGATTTAATGATAAGTAGGGAGGGGAGGCCGACAGACATCAGGGCCTCAACCAATTATGTCAGTCGTCGTCGGTATGTGAATATACATAAACATAAATACCAAAACATCACTTCACACCCAGCTATCACATACATACACACACACTTAGACTAATGGATTATTTTGCTGAATGTTATCTTCACCCCTTTAGGGCGTGGGGGTGGGAGGGGGGCCCATCCCGCTTGTAAACAATGATGCGCTAGGCTGCGAACATCTAAATATACAATGTTGAAATTAATTCAGGAAAAAAAAACAGCATGTAAGCATCTGTATATCCTGATAAAGACACAGATAAGCTAATATTAGTAGAGTGATCCAAACTGGCAGACTAAATAATGGGACACAAAGGAAGTCATTTACAATCCAAATTTAAGATATGAATAATTTTCAATACACATATTTTTTTATTATTATTTAACTAGTTGAAAAGCCTGCTGACGCTGGCTGCTTGCTACCTGCTTTATAATAAGAAATCCTTGTTGTGTTTAGACTTCCAGTTTTGGAATTCCCCAGACTATTTTTAGCCGAGCTTGCGAGTTAACTCCCCTTGAGTGAGACGAAAATTTTGGAATTCACACTTGCTTGTCAATTCCCCAGACCAGAGGTTCTTAAACTTATGTACTCCGCGAACCCCCACTTGAAAAAAAAATTTTTTGAGGTACCCCATCCCAACTTTAGGTACTTTATATATGTATATATTTTACGATGATTTTTTTTTTCAAATGACTTTGCGGACTCCCAGTAAAGGCTTCGCGGACCCCCAGGGGCCGGCGAACCACAGTTTAAGAACCTCTGTCCCAGACTATTTTTAAGCCGGGATCACACGTACGGTTGGTCTACCGCCTAGGTTAGACGATTATGTATTAGATAGATACAATCAAAAGACTTTTTTTTTTACGTATTACGAGATAAACCACTTGTTTGATATCAGCGCTGCACCGCATATTAATTAATAAACAAAACACTGAGTCCGTGTAAAAAAGCTGGGCGACAGTATATGTTACATCGTATACCCAGGGGTGCCTCCGGCTTAATCTTGGGGCCCCCTGACAGTCTCCACCAACAAGGCCCTTTCTCATTTAAAAAACACACACACACCCACGGTCATTATAAAGCCAGTTACGGGACCCGACTGCTGCCCCCCCCTCCTACAGAGCAGGAGCCAATGCAACTTCTTCGGGATGAGCCCCTTACGTTAATTGTAAATAAATCATTGTTAATACAGTTGTCACTTCTCAAAAACAACAGGGGAGGGGTGAAGAGGAGGGGGTGTGTGAAATAAACGCCCCCTTTCCGACAAGTATCTTGAAAACACAGATAAATCGATTAATTACTGAAATAGGACTCCCCCTCCCCCCCAATTTAGGCACTGACGAACACATGTAAAAAAAAGTCACTAGTCAAAACATTACCCGCTGGGGCCCCTAGTATCTTGGGGGGGGGAAGAGGCTACCAACAAAATGTTTAAAACGATAATTTCTTAGCCCCCCCCCAACCCTAAAATAATAACTCGCTCCTGGAGAGGAGCCCCTACCGTGCCACCAAATGACGCCGCCACTGGTCACAGACACCATAGAATGAAATCTATCAAACATATATTTTAAAAACAAAAGGGGGGGGGGCGTGCGTTGTTGCCCCCGGCTCGTGTTTGCTATGTACAGGAAACTGTTAAAATCAGACCAGTGGCTAAGGGTCGGCTGAGCCTAGGGTAATGTGGGCCACACAACATCGGATCAATGTAACAAGACTCCTTTCTTGTTTTGTTTTGTTCTCTTTTTTTTAAGCGCGGCTATCAGGTAACAAGCCTAAACAACAATAGGAGATAACAAGAAGACAAGATGATGGTGGTGGTGGTACTGTCTGGGTTGGGGCCGTGTTGGTTGTTTACAGAACAGAAGAAGAAGGGAAACATGATCCAGGTCAGCGATCACTGTGTGTTGACTCGGTACAGAGACACACACACAAATACACGCCGGTCGGTCATTTTCTGATGACACACAGGTCAGTTCATGTTGACACATTCCTAGGCTCTAGAAGGTCAGCACGCGGTCGGGAGTCTAAAGGCCGAAAATACGCTTAACTTAACAGGAGAGGCTAGCCCGCATAAAATAAGTGGACTGCCATGACCGTTAAAAACGAAAACTGACTAACCACACAGGCCATCCACCGACACACCCACTTGGTACAAACGTCCACTCAATATAAACTTAGATATTTTACAAGGGCAGATACTGCACCACTCTATTAGATCATGCGATATAACCCCCTCCCCCCACACACGTACACTCTTGTGTGCTCTTGACAAACCGATACCAACTAACACGCTTTACATATTCAAACATCCACTTTTTACAAACCAAAACACACATCTGCTCTTCATAGACATATATAAATATCCACTCTTCATAAAAATATATAAATATCCACTCCTCATAAATTATATATAACTATCCACTCTTCATAAACATAAGTAAATATCCACCTTTCATAAACATATATAAATACCCACTCTTCATAAACATCTATAAAATATCCACTCTTCATAAACATCTATAAAATATCCACTCTTCATAACCATGTATAAAATATCCACTCTTCATAACCATATATAAAATATCCACTCTTCATAACCATATATAAAATATCCACTCTTCATAACCATCTATAAAATATCCACTCTTCATAACCATCTATAAAATATCCACTCTTCATAAACATATATAAAATATCCACTCTTCATAAACATATATAAAATATCCACTCTTCATAAACATATATAAAATATCCACTCTTCATAACCATATATAAAATATCCACTCTTCATAACCATATATAAAATATCCACTCTTCATAACCATGTATAAAATATCCACTCTTCATAACCATATATAAAATATCCACTCTTCATAAACATATATAAAATATCCACTCTTCATAACCATATAAAAAATATCCACTCTTCATAACCATATATAAAATATCCACTCTTCATAACCATATATAAAATATCCACTCTTCATAACCATCTATAAAATATCCACTCTTCATAACCATATATAAAATATCCACTCTTCATAAACATATATAAAATATCCACAGTTAGGGATTTCCCCCTCTATATAAAACCCGTGTATGGATGTGTGTGTTACAAATCCACTAAAGGTAAACAACGAAACAAAAAAAAACAGCAGTGTAGTACACTAGCATAGAGAGAGAGCAATTTGAATGGAATGTCAACGCGACCTCCCGAGTCAACTATTCTTAACTGCATAGACACAAGGATTCCCCCCCCCCCCCCGCCCAGTAGTCAACTATACTTACCCTGTCTCCACCCCCCCCCACACACACACTCACACTACCCGGCATGATTTCATAAATGTTAAAACGTTAGACCGACGCTTCTCAAACGGTACAACAGATGAGGATCAAGGTATTTGCGTATCCATGTCACCGCCCCATCACACAAGGATCAAGTCAAGACAGCGTGAGAATCATACCACAGCTCAGCTTTAGAATTTTTACAAAATAATCAAATGTACAGAGCCTTTAATACTTAAAGCAAAGTATACTTATACACGGCTTGACACAGTACACTCATAGTTAATTATAATAATCATACCTAACCGCTGGAGTGCACGAGGTCTTACAGGTCATCAAAATAACAAGTTACTCCGGTAGTAGGTCACAAAGAACAGGCTACTGGAAACATCTAGTTGGATCTTTTTCTAGTCTTAAGAAAATCTTATTTTTAGTAGCTTGAAGAAGACAAGTTTGGACTAGTCAAAGTAACCCTGATGCTAGACCGTCTTATTACTCTAGCCTTGGTCTAGACCTTTAAGTTGACTCGCGTCTTGTATAAGTGCCCGGTGGGATTTGCTCAGTATGCTAACATATTTTTTCACTATCAATTATTCAGCTATTTTGACATAATAAAATGCAGGTACATGATTTGTATCAAATTCATTACACCAGGGACGTGGTTACAGATAGGAAAAGAAGGCTACCGCATAAATAAGGCACCCAATGCCTAATGAGGCCCCTTCCAATAATGATATCTATTAAATCTGGTGATAAGGGGCCCTTAAAGATGCTTTCACTGATAGCCTCCAAAATGTATCTTGAAGTCTTGCCTAGCCTCACCCCCTCCCCCGGGACCTACAAATGGCCCTGAGCTAAAACAACGTAACTTTATTCAAGTGTCATTCAAGTTATTTGAACTATCATTAAATCTGGTGATAAGGGGGGCCCTTAAAGATGCTTTCACTGATAGCCTCCAAAATGTATCTTGAAGTCTTGCGTAGCATCACCCCCTCCCGGACCTACAGATGGCCCTGAGCTAAAACAACGTAACTTTATTCTAGGGAGCGCCCGATATGCCTTTTTACCGATAGTCCGATACCGATATTTTTCACCAGCATTTTTACCGATACAGATACCGATATTTTTTTTAATCAACAACAATGCCAAACGCGTGTTTTTCTCGTGCTACAGCTAATGACACCCATGCTCACCCCTTCCCTGTCATATTTCGTAACACTTCGCCCACACGTAAGTCTTGCCCCCCCCCCAACTTCCAATCCCAAAAAAAAAAAAATACACACAGATGTTCACTAATTGTATCATTCAAGGTCATACATTAGAATAAAAAAATGTCAATCCTATTGTTCCAAGGTCATATCTGTGATGCAATTTTTGTGGACGTGTCAGTTTCTGTGTACGGGTTTTTTTTTTTTTCCTTTTTTTTAAAAATCTTGTCTGATCTGGTTATAGAATTGGGTTATTTACGGATTTTTTTTCTGCAACTCTGTTGTGAAAAAAAATGCATCGGCAGTAAAAAAAAACGGCCGGTCCGATAGTTAACGCATAGTGCCAATATCGGTTCGACTATCGGTCGCTCCCTACAAAAATCGGTCGATCCGATATTAACCGATAGTGCCAATATCGGTCCGATACCGATACCGATCCGATTATCGGTCGCTCCCTACTTTATTCAAGTGTCATTCAAGTTTTTGGAACTATCATCCTTCCATGTGTATGATTGAAACATGATTCTACAAGTAACTCACAGCCCAACTACTAAATAGGCCAACACTTTACGAGTAACCTACAGCCCAACTACTAAATAGGCCAACACTTTACGTGTGTATGCAGGGGACCAGCTGTGCCCAACATAACAAACTTCACAGTGTAACGTTTCTCCTACATCAATTTTTTATACGCCATATAACGAACGTAGAAGAACTGATAAAAGAAGAAAAAATAACAATCCAAACAGACTGCCGATAACATCCAATCAAAATGTTGATAAATTTTCAGAGGGAAACAGAGGGTAACAAAGAGACTTGTCACAGCCTACTCACAGCGATGAAAAGACGGCGACCGAATGTTTCATATGAAAACAAAGAAATGAATCGATTTTTTTTATTATATATTGAATTTGTTTTTCTTTTATTTGTTTCAGGCATAGTGAAAATAAAAAAAGGGGAAAAAATAATGAAACAATAATAAATAGAATAAACATAAATACTGTAAACAACGAAGCATCATTATATAATGCAAAGACGTATATCGAATGATGATTTGTACTAAGTAAGTAAGGTCTTGCACATTTACCAATGGCGCGTCCTTCATGATAATAAATTATCACGATTATTTTCAATAATAAATCATGTTAAAAAGTAAATCAAACACACAATTCTTCTATCAACAATCTCGAAAAAGAAACTGTAGGCAATAAAATAAAATGGACTAAAATACAATTCTGGTGTTGTGCATGAGCTGATGTGCAATATCACAACAAGGGACCATTTGGACTGTTGCAGTAAATATGAATTTGTAAACCCTTTCAGTTTGATCCCATGTCATTAAATTGTTTTTTTTAATATAAAGAATATTCGAAATAAAAAAAAATCAATTTGTGCTTTAGTCGATCCAAAATAAATTGTTCATTGTTAGACTTCCATAAGGCCCTCTTAGTCTAGGACAGGGCTTCTTAAACTATGGGTCGTGATCCCATTTGGGGTCGCGTAGCAAAATTCTGGGGTCGCGAGAGATAAAAATACAATCTAACAGAAAATGTTTTTTAACTTGTAAAATATTAATTTATTTTTCTTTTATATTTGTATGGGGTCGTCAAGAAACTCGCAATGATAATTGGGGTCGTGAATTACAAAAGTTTAAGAAGCCCTGGTCTAGGACTATAACAGCGCATACTATGGCTACCAGCGGACGAGACATTATTTACTATTAAGTGTTTATGAGAGGTTGAGATTCAGTCAACGATGTACCCCAGTAACTTTATAAAGACGTGAGTGAAATTTGAAGTAAACATAGTAGTACTTACTACCATTTCTTGTTACTGTTGTTGTTGTTATACTTCCCGATAAATCCACTCAAATAGAAATAAATGTGAGAACAAAAAGAATCCAAAACAACTTTATAATCAACCTCGTCAAGTTTAAGAAACACTTGTAATATTGTTTTGAATGAATGGTGCGCACTAAAAAGGTACACTTTAAAACATAAAGCGCGTAATTTCAACACACGCGGACACCTAAACATACACACAACATCAACCTTTAAGAACTACTGCTAGCGGCAGCATCACACACACACACGTGGTATTAAGGGGGTCACAACTACGAACAAAGATCGGCCGACCCAACACACATACGGCGTGTCCCATTTCCCGCCCTACCCACATCCTGACTCCCACCTCAAACAGCCCCCACCCCCACACACATCTGGGCCACGTGACGCGCGCTTTGAATAAAAAAAAAACGTTGAACCCACTATTACTTTTCGCCTTGTCTCCCATTGCAACCTGCCATTATGACCTTTAACCCAGCGAAAGGCTGTAAAAATGACTTGAGACTATTGGTTGAAATGTAAACTTTGACACTCTTGCGTTAATAAATTGCGATATTACATCTGTACTGTGTGTTTTGTTTTCACTTGTAAAATGCGTTTAATAATTTCATATTGTAGGTTTCAGTGTGTCAGAGTTTAAAATGAAAACACACAACAACTAGAAATGTTCAGTTAAATAAGTTCAATGAATTATTTAAAAACAAAGCAAGCTATTTTATACAACTAACCAACTGTTGTTTGTGTTTGACATCGAAGTTAGATAAATTGACTGATGGTTTGAAATGTCTACTTTTTTTTAAATTCAATTATGTATTAAAAGGATTGTCATATGAGCTACACACGAAAAAAAATACACTTAATAACATCACATTTTTAGAACAATAAATAAATATCGAAAGTATCTTTAATATAAAGCTTACTTAAAACAACTGATACTACAATAATACTCAATGTACATCAAGTACACTTCACGTTAAGTTCTGTAGAAAGTGAAGTACTTAAAAGGTGATAGAAAACTTATGTAAGATAAAGATAGTCAAAATATTACTCATACACTACATTTGTCATTAAAAGTCATAATGAATGGTGAAAAGAAAGCAGTGACAGAAATACTTTCAGACTAGCCGTTCCCTGAAAAACCTTAGCATTGAGTTATATCCCCTTAGGCTTGATCTGTAGGCTAGGTTATTTTTTTGGTTTCGGGCAGATCCGATTTTTTTTATGATTGTATTTTAAACTGGGATACTGTTATATTAATTCTTTTACTTTCGATTTAACGCAGAACCCACATCGCTTTTATTTAATTAGATGGCTGTGTTTAAAAAAAAAAGCTCAGAGAGAATATATCAAAAATTAAAACTCACACACACACACACTGTTATTGAATTTTTTTTATACACTGACATACACAAGAAAAAATGTCAACACAGTCGGGGCCGGCCGAGGGCCGATTGTTCCGAAATTGTGTCCCCGCGCCTGACAGGGTCTTCGCAATTTACATTTAGCATATCACTATCAGTCATGGCTCTTGTCACAGGCTAGAAGGGGCCTCGCCAGCATCCGTTAAATTGGGCCCAGCAATTTGTAAGGCCGACGCTGACTACAGTCGCCCCATCGTTTACCCCGGTTAATCGGTTCCAGACCTTCAAAGGGTGAATTTCCGCGAAGTATGTTTGTAGACAGAACATGTTTTCGACCTTCTTAATCAGTGCCGATCCTAGGAATTTGGGGGCCCGGGGGCGTGGCCTCTTTTGGGACCCCTGCATTTTGACATTCCACACCACGACATGAGAAAATGTATTTATTATTTAATGTAATTTTTGGGGGCCCTACCTCAAGCTGGGGCCCGGGTGACTTTCGAATGTGGAGCCCCCCAACCTTGGTACGCTTCTGTTGTTAATACTGTTTATACTAACTATAGTGAAATCACTGTACTACTACTACTATACACTAAATGGCAGAACAGTGGGTTGGCTGACATGACATCGATGACGACTAGAAGAATCGAACTCTTCTACTCTCCAGGCAAACAAAACATCACCACCCACTCATTTTGAAGGATTATAACAAATGATATCACATTTCTCAGTTGGTCTGTAATTAGGATCAAGAGATGAATAGTCATTGGAAATATAGAATT